>RPOG01001021.1:0-58484 GCA_008086565.1 Thalassoma bifasciatum
CACACACACACACACACACACACACACACACACACACACACACACACACACACACACACACACACACACACACACACACACACTCTCTCTCTCTCTCTCTCACACACACACACACACACACACACACACACACACACACTTCACTGTCTCAAACATCTGATAAACTGATGATTCCCACACAACTTCGAGGGATAAAAAATTCCTTCATTGTGGTTCATCGATTTCCTTTTTTTCTATTTATTCTTCAATTCACCCATTCATATTTTCATTTTGGACATTATTTCACATCCTTTCAGCAGAGTCTTCATGTTCATGTTCAAGAGTTCTTCTTCAACATTTTGCATTCAGCACTTTCAGATAAATTCAGTCATTCAGCATATTCAGGATTCTGTATTAGCAGTTCAGCGCAAGCTGCTTCAGCTTCTGCATTCACAGCGCAATTTCTTCAGAAATTGCTTTTCTAGTTGTTGAAGTGATGCTTGTCCCAGCTTTGTACAGTGGAATGACTTTTGCTATCTTCATTTTGTTTGAACTAGTTTTAAATGATAAATTACAGATGTATGTTAAAGGTTTTGAAATCCCTTCAATTACTACTTTTACTGTAGTCATGTCAATGTCATTATAAACAGTTGACTTTTTGCTTTTAAATATTTCAACAATATCTAATATTTAATTTTTCTTCCACTGCTTTGAAAAACATTGAGCAGTGATTTCTTTCTATTAATGCGTCCATATCTTCTCAGAAAGAGAGAGAGAGGGAGAGAAAGAGAGAGACAAAGAGAGAGAGAAAGAGAGAGAGGGTGGAATAAGTGGAATATTCTGCCCTTGTTCTTCTTTTCTAGCAGTGTGAGATCTACATAAGCATCAGCCAGTATCCAAGGCTGTATTGCAGTTAATGGAACACCCACAACTTTTGTTTCCTTTTTCTCTTTTTCCCCAGCATGGCTGTAAAACATCATGTACTGGATGATCTAGATCATGGCCCTGTAACTTAGCCCAACATGTGACTGACAACGGCAACCTTCTCATTTCTAACGGCACATCTCCCATTTCTATCCATAAAGCTGCTGTTAGAGTTGTTTTAACTGCACCCGTGCATAACCGTAATTCCTGGTTTTGTATTTTGTCCACTTTCTTTACACTACTCTTCGCTGCTGACCCATAGACAATACACCCATAATCAAACACCAATCAATCCTGTATATATGGCTGTCAAGTTATTCTTGGACTTTTTGAAGCAGCTCCTGCCCAAACTTGAAAGGCCTGGTGTCATCTGGAAGGACTCGAGGGACAACTCANTCTGGCGTGGGGGGCGTGGTCTCGGATGGGAGGGGTGTGGGATTGTGAGTGACAGCGGAGCAAAGGATCCTCAAATCATGTTGCCTTCAGGAAACGTGGGCACTTTGATCGATTATTACTCAACACTTCTCTATCCTTTATTTTCTTGATACCTGTAAATAAAGTGGTGCCAATGACAAAAAATACCCTTTATGAGTAATTCTAGACAACTCGTGATCGTTCCTGATAAATAAAAACTGGAAAATATGCCAGATTTTTTAGTTTAACACCCATACCCGAAGAAACGACGTGTGCCGAATCCACACGAGACGATGAACGCAGCGCAGCATCACGCCGTTTGTCAATGCAATGGCGTCCTCTGCAGTGGGGCAACCTGCAGATGCAGGCACACAGGTAAGAAATGTTTTGAGACTGAGAGTCACTCTTAGAGTCATCTAGAATGTTTGTGTGTGCTGCTTTTACGTGTTTATGCGGTAGGTAGGCATTAGGTTAGCTCATGCTAACTCACCGGCGGGTATGACGGTTTAACTGGTGTTAGGTTAACTGACATCCAGATAGATGTTGTGAAGGCGTGGCTTTGCAGGACCCCTTGCTTGTTGTCAAAATATGGCGATCACATCTGGGACGTCCTACCTCACTATTCACTCTTCTTTTCACCAGAGGAATCCAGAGTTTAAACATATCAAAAGTTATACAAAAGTTACACCAGTTAAACCGTGTAAATGAAAATATTCATTCTGAAACTGAAAAAAATGACACATCATGTGTCAAAATATTTTACTGAAAAAAAGTAATCTTACACTTATCTTAAATTCAATAATGTGTTTTTATTTTTGAGAAAATTCAGGAAAAAATCTTGAAATTTCAGTTTCAAAATTTATTTTTTCAATTTTTTCTTTTTTTCAAATTACAATACTTTTGGCCTGGATTTGGCTCCATATAAATGAACGTTGTCGGCAGGATTCGAACTTGCGCAGGTGACTCTTGGTGACCTTTCATTGCTTTCCAGCTGAGCCACTGTTGCATATTTCATGTTGATCAGATGTGCACTTTACCAGCCATATTGTTTACCTAAGATTGTTTCTTTCGTAGGGGTCGTTTTTAAAAGTTTGTCTCATTGGTTGAGATACTTCGGTGTAGAGGAGAAAATATCTGCTGCAAAAAATGTAGCTGATATTTTACACATTTCAGGTAAAATAAGTATTGCACTGTCCGCAATTGAAATTTTGCAACTGGACATGTTGCAAATAAATCTTATTTGCAATTAATTGCCCGGCCCTACATACTACTATTTGTTTTTTTATGTATTACCTTTTTTCTTATTATTATTCTTATTATTCTTCTTCTTCTTCTTCTTGTTATTATTATTATTATTATTATTATTATTATTATTATTATTATTATTAACTCATTTACTTATTTTATTCACATATCTTTGACCCTGCAAATCATGCCATTATACTCACAAAATAGTGTTTTTATTTGTCTTAAGGTATGAAAAAAAGTTTTACATTTTCTTTCAAATACTTGTTTCTGAGCATTCAACATAAAACAGTGTGAACTTAATGGAAATATGACTTTTTTGAGGGGTAATTTGATGAATTAGAAAAGCATTTTTCACGCATAGAGAATAAATGGGAGCTCTTCAGATTTGGAATCATTCAGGGAATTACTTCAGCCTCATTCAGACCCTTCTCATTCAGTCATACTTTCAGCCAGAAACTTCATTCAACCTGCAAAATGTTCAGCCATCCTTTGGCTTTCTTCAGTATGTTTCAGCTTATTTCTAGCAGTTATAGTTTCTTCACAAAACTCCTTCAAAGGTCATGAAGTTTATCAGCCCTTGCAGCAGTAATTGTAACCACACATACACCACCTTACAAGTTTGACATCTCACTCCTAAACTTAAAATCTCACACCTGGTCCTCTCTTTACTGGACCTTTGAAAAACCTATTTGTCCGGATCCCCGGTGTTTAAAGTGAGGTGTATGTCAAATTTGGGCTCAAAACGTAGGTAATCTTGTTCTGCTTCTGATTAAGGACACTTGACACTTGAGCAGGTTACCATGGAGACCTGTGATCTGACACACCTGTTTATACCTAAAGATCAAAACACTGATGAAGAAAGATACTCAAGTGATTGTTTCTCTGCATCACTGACCAACACACAGCACACCAGCACACCAAACATATACCCACATACAAACACACCTAACACACACACATACAGAGACACACTCTCTTTCTCTCTCACACATTCAGCACATTCACCATATACACACACAAACACACACACAAGCACACACACTCACACACAACACACACAAGCATATTAACCATGTACACACAAACACAAACACACACACACACACACACACACACACACACACACACACACACACACACACACACACACACACACACACACACACACACACACACACACACACACACACACACACACACACACACACACACACACACACACACACACACACACACACACACACACACACACACACACACACACACACACACANGACTGACAACGGCAACCTTCTCATTTCTAACGGCACATCTCCCATTTCTATCCATAAAGCTGCTGTTAGAGTTGTTTTAACTGCACCCGTGCATAACCGTAATTCCTGGTTTTGTATTTTGTCCACTTTCTTTACACTACTCTTCGCTGCTGACCCATAGACAATACACCCATAATCAAACACCAATCAATCCTGTATATATGGCTGTCAAGTTATTCTTGGACTTTTTGAAGCAGCTCCTGCCCAAACTTGAAAGGCCTGGTGTCATCTGGAAGGACTCGAGGGACAACTCAGTTTTGTTACTCCATTTATTGAAAATCAAGTACTTCTCTCTTTTTCTTTGTTCTTTTCTCTCTCTGGAGCAACTGTAAGTGAACAGGTTGTTAACCTTAAAGAGAACAAACAAATGGTCAGTCAACAAATTAAACCAAATGACTGAGTTTCACTGACAAAAGAAACTTCTCAAAGAAACAGAAATTAAATACCATCAGTGTCTTCCAGTGAACCCCAATGCTGCTTCAGCTTCAGCTTCTGCTTCTCCTCATCTCCTTTTTCCTTTGTGTTGTGGGTGGCCAACAGGTGCAAAAAAAGCCTCTGATTGAATTGGGCTGCTACTTCTTCTCCTGTCAGCCTCAGAGCCCTTCAGCCTCTCTCCTCCACCAGCTGGGCTGGAGGCAGCGCTGCACCCTGACTTTTCAGATTTTAACTGAACAATGGCTTCCATAGCGCTTCTGTCTGCTCCCCACTCACTCCCAACCAAACACCTCTCCAACCACAATCCTAAAAACTTGAAACACTTCACCCTCTCTAATTCTTGATTATACAATTTAACTTTCATTTCACTCCCCATTCTCCTCTTTGTGAAAAACATTGTCTTTGTTTTGTCCACTGAGAATCTGAATCCCCATTTAAAGGACCGTTCCTCCATGTTCCTAATAGCTCCTTGAATTTTCTTCATAATAAAGTCTTTATTCCTTCCCCTCACCCAAATTGCCCATCATCTGCCAAAAATGAACATCTCATTCCATTTCCAACTTCTTCAAACACATCATTAATCATAATGGAAAATAACAGAGGACTAATTATACTTCCTTGCGGAGTACCGTTCTCAATCTCATATTTGCTTGACTGTCTCCTATTCTTACCTGTAATGTTCTTTACAATACAAAGGCCCTGATCCATCTATACGTCTTTCCTTTTATCTTTTATCCGTGTAACTTTATTAACAATCCCTCTTTCCGCGTCATATCATAAGCCCTCTCAATATCAAAGAAGACAGCTAATACGCTTTCCTTGTTTACTTGTGCTTTCCTGATATCATGCTCCAGACATAATGCTGGATCCATGGTGTGACGTCCTCTTCTAAAACCACTCTGATATTAGCTTATATATTCATTCTTTTCCACATGGTAGGTTAACCTGTCGTTTATCATTTCTCCATGATTTTACAGATGTTGGATGTTAAAGCAATGGGTCTATAATTCCTTGTCTGTGTATGGTCTTTTCCTTGTTTAGGAGTTGGAACTATCACTGCCTCCTTCCAGCTTCTCAGCAACCTGCGATCCTCCCACACTTTATTATACAACTCAGCTAGAATATCTTTGGACATTTCATGAAGGTTCTTGATCATTACGTAACACATCTGTTCCTTACCTGGAGCTGATATATTTGTTTTCTTCAGTACTCTCTTTAATTCTACCTTTGTAAATGGTTGATTTAGTAAATCATCAATATCTTCATACTGCTGAAGTATCATTTTGTTCTCTGCTCTTGTCATTTCCCTTCCCCTTTTCCCTTCCTCACACATTGTCTGAGGTGTGTACTTGGACAAAAGTTTTTGCCAGTAAAATCCGAGTCGAGTCCGAGTCACCCAAGAAGAAATCAGAGTCAAGTCCGAGTCCTCTTCATCTGAGTCGAGTCCAGGTCAAGTCCTCAGTACCTTAGCCCAAGTCCTGCAAGAGTCCCTAGAGGAGGAAACAGGAACTCACCAAGTGGAACTTCAGGTACCTTGTTTTTGGTGTTTCAAAGTTGTTAAAACAAATTTAAGTAAGATAATGGAGGATTCATGTTATGTATCACATGCCTTGTAAGCAGTTTTATTTTGAAAAAGGTGCTTTTATTTTGAAACTGCCTGACAATTAAAAAGATGTGAGTGAGGTGCCTGCGCTTTATAGCACCGAACAGAGGAGAGAGAGGAACGTGTGGGGACTGTGATATCCTGTAATTTACATGTAGCTGATAAGTTTAATGCCACAACCACCACAAGAAATAGGAAAAAGACTTTTTCAGGTTCTCCCAGGATCCTTTCTGTGAAGGAGGGATCACTCAGTCTGAATATCACCACAACGTCCATCTTCTTGTTTTTTCTATTTGAGATACAAATCTCCCTGTCTTCACTTTTACTTATTTTTCACAAAGTGAAATTTTAGCTCTGACTTTAGTAAAATATTCTGAAACACAACCTGTGGCTCCTCCTCCTTTGACGTCTTGCCTCACACTGTTGCTGAAGGAGACGCATGTGAACAGGCATGCAGGAAAACAAACACACGTTTCAGCCTAACAAAGCATGAACTGAGGAATGACCTTGAGTCCTCCCCCGAGTCCTCATGTATCCAGAGCTCGAGTCTGAGTCCAAGTCCGAGTCATCAACGCAGCAGTCCAAGTTGATTCACAAGTCCAGCATATACATAAGTCCAACTCGAGTCAGACTCCAGTCCGAGTCCTGGACTCGAGTACTACACTGCTTTGACCATGGAGTTCATAAAGCTACTTGACAATCAGCCTGATTTTGGGTGTAGGTCTGATAAATGCGGTGGAGGAAATGCAACGGAAATTTGTGACGTGCCTTCCTTTCAGCAGACTGTGAACGTCCCCTCAGGAGTAAAACTTCTGAGCAGAGTGCTCTCAGTGGTTATAGGTGGGAGTTGCAGTGATATGACACTGTGCTTACTTTCTAAATTTAAATGTCAAGATATGGTAATGGTGAGGCTGGTGGTCAACTTGCTCTGGGCTATTCTGGCCTGACAGTAGCTTCTTTGATCTGACTTCAGTTCAGAAAAGAAGGTAGGCTTTTATTCTCAGCAGCTCTGATCTTGTAAAGTGATCATTGTGGGTACAATTCCAGCCTGTGTCCAGACTTTATAAAAATGAGTCTGAAACTGTCGTTTCTATTGCAGCTCCTTAACCAGCCCTGCCCAGTAACCAGTCCTCCTCCCTCATCCTTTCTAAATCTTAAGGCCCTCATGGAAGCAGCTCTGCGCTGACAGCAGATTCATTTCCTATGAGCCTCTGGCTAAGAGACACTGGGCTAAATGGACATCTTTGGCTTTGTGTGGCGGAAGCTTTTGTGATAAAGAGCAACACTCAGTGTAAACTGTCATTAAAGAGGCAGCACCTCACTTATACTTTGAAACCCTGTCTGCTCCTCCAACACTAACAGGACAAAAGAAGTTATAATGAGCCATCATGAAAGGATAACAGCCAGCGTGGCAGGCCATCACAGACAGAGACTTTATAAACACAATGTTTTTATTCGCTCAGAGACTGACTGATCACAGAGTGTATTGTTAAAAGGACCATGAATACGACACTGAATAAAACAGCTTAAGATTATTTTCATTAGTGCTGTTTGTCATTGAATGAAAGGGCTCAATCTGTAAAGAGAACGTACCAGCTGATTGGCAAGAAAGAGGAATGTGAGTGAGTGAATGGATCACATAGTCTTTTCTTTCAACTCTAAGCTACAAAACAGCAATTTAACTTCTGCTGGCCCTTTTAGCCCAAAAACAGTCTCCCCGCTCATGATTCATGAACCACACACACACACCAGGCTCCTCTGAGTAAATGAGTTCCATTTGAAGTGGGCAGCATTTTGAGTTTTGATTTTTTTCTTTACATGAAATCGTTTTTGTTGTTTAGAGAGTAGGGTTTTGTCTCAGAATGTTGACTCTTTTATCTCAAGTTGTTGACTCTTTATCTTCTATTTTGATTTATTATGGGCTAAAACAAAAAAGATTCCCCAATAAAGCCATGTTCTCAGTTTTTTTTATTTTTTTAAATTTGCTTGACTGGCAGAAATAGGCTCCTGTAATAATGTCTGATCACATATTTCAAGAAAAAGGAAAAAAAATATATTTATAATTATTTCTCTTGTGCAAAAATATAAATAATGCCTTGGTTGTTGTCTGTCTCCTTTTTTTTTTTTTTTTTTTTTTTTTTTTTTTTTTTTTTTTTTTTTTTTTACTTGTCCTGTCCAGCATCACAACAACAGAATTGTGGTCCGGCTACCGTATAGTGCAGAACACATTTACTTTACCAAGAGGAGCCGTTTGTGTATAAGGCTCCCCTTGAGTTTTAAATGTTATTTTTTATTTGTATTTTGTAGTTTCTTTTTCTGTACATTGCCAAGGTTAAAGGTTGCTGCCTAAATGAACTAGGGTGAAAACAGAAGAGGGATAGTGACAGAGGGAAAGAGCGTAAAGAGAGAAAAGGATAGACAGAGAGGGAGATATAAACAATAAAACAACAGAAGAGAACAACCACAACAACTGGACGAGTGAATATAGACAGGAGATCCAAAACCAGCAGCTGATCCTGCAAAAAAAAAAAAAAAAAAAAAAAAAAAAAAAAAAAAAAAAAAAAAAAAAAAAAAAAAAAAAAAAAAAAAAAAAACAAAGGGAGAAAAAGAAAAACAACAACAACTAAAAAAAAAAACCAAGTTATCCTGAGGTCTTTGAAACCACAATCACTAGGAGCACCTGTGAAGAGATGAACTGGAGAGATCATGAGAATCAATGAGCACAGCAATGACAATTATAAATCTATATGCACAGGAACATATGTATACACATATACTTATTTACACAAGCAGCTGCATGGGTGTGAATGCAGATTATAAGAGTTGAGTTGTGTTTGGTGTTGAGTGATCATGCCAGGGAGTGAACATGCAGGTGTAGTCCTGCTGCCTCCAGGGACCGGACATACATCAAGAGGGCCCCCAGCGCCGGGCAACCGGCAGCTATGACAGAGCGCAGAGCCCAGCCAGACCATCCCGGAGACAGCTACGTTCCAGCTATGGAGGGGGCAGCGAGAGGAGACAGGGGCGAGCGAAGGCAGTCCCCCAACCCTGCGGGGTAGGGGCCCCCGAAAGCCGGGGGCAGGGGCCCACCAGCCCCGCTAGACGCTGGGCCCCCAATTGCGTGCCAGGAGCAGGGTTTGGGGCCCCGTGAGCCCAATGGCCCACCCCCAGCCCGAAGGGGGGGCCAGGCCCAGCCCCCGAGAGGACAGAACCGGCCCAGGCAGCCACCCACCCTGGGCAGGAGCCCGCCTCCAGCGCCCTCAACCAGGCCCCGGAGACCATGGAGCCCCCTCCCCAGAACCCAACGCCCCCCGATCCCGACCCACTAGGACACCCCTCCCCTCCATGCCCAGCCCACCAACCCTCCCTGGAACCCTAGTCCTCACCCTCTTAGTGTGGGCAACATAACATTCAGCCCAAGACACTCACAAACAAGGACGATCACACCATTCAGTCCACACTTCTCACTACTACACAACACCACAGCGACACAGCAACAACATGAAACCACGACACAACAACACAACGACACTACAACACAACAACGCTACAACACAACGACGCTACAACACAGCAACTACATGATACAATGACACAACAACAAAGGGACGCTACAACACAATGACGCTACAACACAATGACACTACAACACAACAACAACATGACACAATGACACGACAACACAGCGACACTACAACACAACAACGACATGACACAATGACACTACAACACAACAACACTACAATACAACAACGACATGACACAATGACACTACAACACAACGACACTACAACACAACAACGCTACAACACAACGACGCTACAACACAGCAACGCTACAACACAATCACACAACAACCACATAACACATCAACACTACAACACAGCGACTTTACAACACAACAATGCTACAACACAACGACAGTACAATAATTGTTGCTGTACTGTGTTACTGTGATGTTGTGTCGCTGCGATGTTGTGTTGTTGCGATGTTGTGTTACTGCGATGTTGTGTCGTTGCGATGTTGTGTTACACACAACAACCACATAACACATCAACACTACAACACAGCGACTTTACAACACAACAATGCTACAACACAACAATGCTACAACACAACGACAGTACAATAAAACAACGACATGACACAATGACACTACAACACAGCGACGCTACAACACAACAACGCTACAACACAATGACGCTACAACACAGCAACGCTACAACACAATGACATGACACAATAACACTACAACACAGCGACGCTACAACACAACTATGACATGACACAATGACACTACAACACGACGCTACAACACAACAACGACATGACACAATGACACTACACCACAAGGCGATACAACACAGCTACGCTACAACACATCGACACTTAAAAACATCAATGACATGACACAATGACACTACAACACTACGACACTACAACCCAACAACGCTACAACACAACAACGCTACAACACAGCAACGCTACAACACAATCACACAACAACCACATAACACATCAACACTACAACACAGAGACTTTACAACACAACAATGCTACAACACAGCAATGCTAAAAACACAATGACACAACAATGGCATGCCACAATGACACTTCAACACAACGATGCTACAACACAACAACACTACAACACAACAACAACATGACACAATGACCCTTCAACACATCAACACTACAACACACGGCATGACACAATGACAGTACAACAGATTTTTCATTCTTTAGAGTTTTTGGTCCTGACTCGTGTTTTTTTTCTTTGTGTCCAGGTTCTCTGGTGTGCCTCACTGCTGTGCTGGGGTTTTTGTTTCCTGTGGACTTTTGTTTTACCAGCCAGCTCCCTGTCTTCACTGTCTTACTTTTTGTTGGACATTAAACCTTTTTTGAGTCAGTCTCTGCCTTTGGGGTCCTCTTAGTTTAAGACATAACAGAATTATCTGGCCACCATGGACCCCGCTGAGACTGACAAGATACAGCAGGCTCTGTGCTCTCAAGGAGCCTTAGTTGGGCAGCATGAAAAGGCCCTATGTGAAATAATGAGCACCCTCCAGAGCCTTACCACTGGAATGGCTCAGCTAGGAAGCCATCTTGACCAAGTCTCGAACATCTCTCCACGCTAACCGGTCCAGTCCAAGCTCCAGCCTCCAACAACGCTACAGCCCCAGCTCCAGCCCCAGCACCAGCTACGTCTCCAGCACCTGCTCCAGCTTCTTCTAACTCCCAGCCCTGCTCCCCCGGGAACCCTTCATCCCCACACCTGTCAGGTGTTCAGGAGTGTTAGGGTCATGCAGTCAGTTCCTCCACCAGTGTTCTCTTGTTTGATCAGCAACCTTTGACCACACCAGTGATAGATCTAAGATAGCTTTAACAATGAGCTTATTGTCTGATAAGGCCTCAGCCTGGGCTGTTGCTATGGCTAACAGTAATTCTCCCATCTATAACTCACTTCAGTTGTTTTCTGCTGAGATGCTTAAGGTATTTGATCATCCGTTGCGAGGTAAGGAGGCTAGCAACAGACTTCTTTCCTTACGTCAGGGCTCAGACTCCGTGTCGACTTTTTCCATTGACTTTCGTATTCTTGCAGCAGAGAGTGGTTGGGATGAGAAAGCCTTACAAGGTGTTTTCTATCGTGGGTTGTGTGAGGAGATAAAGGATGAGCTGGCGGCACGAGATGATACCACTTCCTTGGAAGAGTTAATTTCTTTGGCTATTCGTTTAGATAGTCGCCTGAGTGAGAGACGAAGGGAGAGAGCAGGCAGGCAAAGATTTCAGTTTCCCCTCTCCAAGCCCAAGCCATCTCCTCATCCTACCTCTTTGGAGCCACCTTCCACCAGTGTCTACCTGTCTTCAGCACCATCTTCTCTCACCACTGAGGAGCTCTTGCAGCTGGGTAGGATGAGGCTAACCCCAGAAGAATGTCAGCGCCCTCTCCGACAGAGGTTCTGCATGTACTGTGGCCAGGCTGGTCACATCCGAGCCAACTGTCCAGTCCTGCCAAAAGAGCAGGCTCATCAGCCATAGAGGGGGCGCTGGTGAGCCATACTGCAGACATTTCATCCCCCTCAAGACGCTTGCAGCTCAAAGGTACTGTTTCTTGGTCTCAAGTCTGTGTTCCCGTTCAAGTCCTGGTAGATTCAGGTGCAGATGACAATTTTATTGACTCTGGTTTTGTCTCGCAGTACAACCTACACTCAGAGCCCCTTCCTGAGCCCAAAGATGTGTTTGCTTTAGATGGAAAGCTTCTGGCTCGTGTCACCCACCGCACAGGCTCCCTCTCACTGGTAGTTTCGGGTAACCACAGGGAAACTCTCTCCCTTTTCATAGTTTCTTCACCCACCTCACAACTGGTGTTAGGTCTCCCCTGGCTTAAGCTCCACAATCCTCACATTGATTGGTCAACCCTAACCATTACCAACTGGAGTTTGTTTTATCACTCACACTGTTTGTATTCAGCCATTCCTACCTCAGCTACTACCACGTCAGCTCCTCCTAAACCTGTAGACCTCACATCTGTGCCCTCAGTGTATCATGACCTCCAGGAGGTTTTTAGCAAGGACCGTGCTCTATCTCTGCCCCCTCACAGACCTTATGACTGTGGCATTGACTTGCCCCCTGGTGCACCTCTTCCTTCCAGCAAGCTTTACAATCTTTCCAGACCTGAAAAGGAAGCCATGGAGGCTTATATTACTGACTCGCTTGCTTCTGGACTGATTCGCCCCTCTTCCTCTCCAGTAGGGGTGGAGTTCTTTTTTGTTGAAAAGACAGACAAGACACTGCACCCCTGTATTGACTACAGGGGCTTGAATGACATTACTGTTAAGAACAAGTATCTGCTTCCTCTCATTGACTCTGCTTTTGGTCCCCTCAGTCAAGCCACCATTTTCTCCAAGTTGAACCTTCACAATGCCTACCATTTGGTGAGAATCAAAGAGGGGCATGAGTGAAAGACGGCTTTTAACATGCCTTTGGGTCATTTTGAGTATCTTGTCATGCCTTTTGGTTACACTAATGCTCCAGCTGTCTTTCAGGCATTGATAAATGATGTTCTACGTGACATACTCAACAGGTTTGTGTTTGTATACTTGGATGACATTTTGATCTTTTTTCGTTCTCTCCAAGAGCATGTTCAGCATGTAAAACTGGTGCTGCAAAGACTATAAGAGAACAGACTCTATGTTAAAGCTGAGAAATGTGAATTTCATGCTTCCTCTGTCAGCTTTCTTGGTTTTATTGTGGAGAAAGGGCAAATCAAAACCGACCCTGCCAAGGTCAAGGCAGTGGCCGAATGGCCCCCTCCGACAACTAGGAAACAGCTCCAAAGGTTTCTAGGGTTTGCTAATTTTTACTGTAGGTTTATCCGAGACTACAGTCGAGTAGCCTCACCACTTACCAAGCTCATGTCCATTAAGGTTCGTTTTGTTTGGTCTCCTGAAGCTGAGGCTGCTTTTGCAAAGTTGAAGGGCTTGTTTTCGTCTGCTCCTGTGTTGTCTCACCCTGATCCTACAGCTCAGTTCGTGGTGGAGGTTGATGCCTCGGACTCTCTGGGGTTGGGGCAGTCCTATCCCAGCGCTGCTCCTCCGATAAGAAGCTGCATCCTTGTGCTTTCTTCTCTCGTCGGCTCACCCCAGCTGAGAAGAACTGTGATGTTGGGAATCGAGAACTGCTGCCAATCATGTTAGCCTTTCAAGAATGGAGACACTGCCACTTCAACTACACTCTGACCTACCGTACAGGCTCTAGGAATGTTAAGCCTGACGCCCTGTCATGTCAGTTTGCTGCTCCAGTTGAGGATGTCTCGGAGGAAACCATTCTGCCATCCTTGTGTGTGGTGGGAGCAGCCAGGTGGGAGATTGAGAGGGTGGTCCAGGAGGCTCAAGAGGATCACCAGACCCCTAGAGGGTTGTCCACCTGACAGACTGTTTGTAACTCCAGTCGCCAGGTCCTCGGTACTAGAGTGGGGGCATGCCTCCCAGATTGCATGTCATCCTGGTGTTCATCGGACCCTGAGCCTTCTTCAACAAGGCTTCTGGTGGCCATCCATGTCTGCAGACACTAAGGAATACGTCTCTGCCTGCTCTGTCTGCGCCCGCAGTAAGGCCTCTCACCGTCCCCCTGCTGGTCTCCTACATCCCCTTCCCCTTCCTCACAGGCCTTGGTCCCACATTGCAGCAGATTTCGTCACCGGCCTGCCTCCATCAGAAGGTAACACTACAATTATGACTATAGTTGACCGTTTTTCCAAGATGGTGCACTTAATTCCATTGCCTAAATTACCCTCTGCTCTGGATACTGCCTTCCTGCTCACCCAGCATGTATTCAGACTGCATGGCATCCCACAGGACATTGTTTCAGACAGAGGTCCACAACTCGTCTCCCAGGTCTGGAAAGCCTTCTGTCAAGCTTTAGGAGCATCAGCCAGCCTGTCCTCTGGTTACCATCCTTAAACCAATGGTCAAACGGAGCGAGTGAATCAGGATCTGGAGTCTGTACTTTGTTGTGTCACTGCTTGTAACCTTACTTCTTGGTGCACCTGCCTGCCCTGGATTGAATATGCCCACAACTCCCTGGTCTGCTCTGCCACAGGTATGTCTCCGTTTATGGCCTCTAATGGTTTCCAACCACCCCCTCTTCCCTGCCCAGGAGGTGGATGTGGCAGTTCCCTCTGTACAGGAGTTTAGTGTGAATTGGTCTAAGATGTTAAATTACCAATGAACAAATAATTAGTCAATTGTAGAATGCCAGCATTCCACACTTAACAAAAAAACAAAGTTATAAACTTCAGAATTTTATTTAAACTTAACAATATGCCAGTTTAAATTTACCTCGGAGCACCACCCTATTTTGTGAAAATAGGGAAAACTTCTAATAAAATAATCAGTCAGTCTTTTAATCTGAAGGGTCGCTACACACGTGAGATCTTGGACTGAGTAACATAGGCCCTTAATTTTCAAACCACATAACACAAACAACGACGTTTTTTATAAGGTGAATTTGTGAACTAACTAAAGGTGACGGCTTGGACAGTTCTCCAATTTTTCTTCTCTCTCTCTCTCTCTCTCTCTCTCTCTCTCTCTCTCTCTCNAATGAACAAATAATTAGTCAATTGTAGAATGCCAGCATTCCACACTTAACAAAAAAACAAAGTTATAAACTTCAGAATTTTATTTAAACTTAACAATATGCCAGTTTAAATTTACCTCGGAGCACCACCCTATTTTGTGAAAATAGGGAAAACTTCTAATAAAATAATCAGTCAGTCTTTTAATCTGAAGGGTCGCTACACACGTGAGATCTTGGACTGAGTAACATAGGCCCTTAATTTTCAAACCACATAACACAAACAACGACGTTTTTTATAAGGTGAATTTGTGAACTAACTAAAGGTGACGGCTTGGACAGTTCTCCAATTTTTCTTCTCTCTCTCTCTCTCTCTCTCTCTCTCTCTCTCTCTCTCTCACCCCAACACAGTCGAGGCAGATGGCTGTCTAACATGAGTCTGGTTCTGTCCGAGGTTTCTGCCCGTTAAAGGGAAGTTTTTCCTTGCCACTGTAACTTGCTAAAAGCTGCTGCAAAGTGCTTCACTCATGGTGGATCAAGATGAGATAACACTCCTTATCCTGTCTTGATGTTGGGTCTCTGTTAATAAAATAACTAAATACTCTAACATTCACAGGTATCAACCTGCTAATGTTTTGTAAAGTGTCTTGAGATAACGTTTGTTATGATTTGGCGCTATATAAATAAAGATTGATTGATTGATTGATTGATTGATTGACATATAAAGCATAAATGGAACAGTGCAGATAAAATGGGAGGATAAAAAGGGAAGGAATAAATGAGACAGGGATGGAAATGAAAAGTGTCCTACTCAAGGCAGAGGACTGGCTTGGAGGAGTCAGGTGATGCAGGAGATGGAGAGAGGTTTGAGGTGTTGCGAGCTGGAGTGGCCTGGCGTCCTCGTTGCCGGGCGATGTCTGGGTGCGTGCGCCCTCCTCGCGGTGGCGCAGCCGGCTGAAGTTGAGTAGTTGGTTCGCTCTGGTCGCGGTGCATGCAGGTTAGACGTGGCTTCTCCAACCATGTTGGTGGGTAGAGAGGGAGAGCCTTGAAGTTCACTGCAGCACAGATGACAACTCAGCGAGCTGGGTGACTCTGGAATCGGAGGCTGAAGGCGCAGCGTGCCCCCAACAAAGAGCGAGAGAGAGAGTCTTTGAATCTTGGTGGGAAACAGCAGTAAAGGGTGCGGCTCACTCAGTGAGGTTGCCGTGGAGATGTTAGCAGATCAGAGTCTGGGATGGAAGAGAGCCTTGTTGCATGCACCCAGGACGCAGAGACAGTCAATGAATCTTAGTGGGAAACAGCAGGAGAATGGGTGCGGCTCAGTCAGTGAGGTTGCAGTGGAGATGTTGACAGACCAGAGTTTTGGATGGAAGAGAGCACAGAGATAAGGACCGCTCTGCTTCTATGGGTCTTCACCCACAGGCTCAATTTACACCCACTGGAGTCAAATGTCCTTCTTCCTCTACCAGAATTTGTTGAAGCCAGAAATTCATAATTGAGTTTTACTTTCATCAAGTTGATTACACACACATGATTTTACCATATTTTTAACCTACAGGTCGTCTGCTTTTGAATAAGTGCGAACATGGAATGGGACAGGGGAACATAACCACAGTTATTACATATCCTGCCAAAGAACATTCATCTTGCATGGTCCTGTAGCCCAAACATATTATCCATGAAAGACATTATGGTAGGTGTGTACAGGTTTACATGTGTTTAGGTATCTGTGCATTTATAGACAATTTTCAATCATGTTGCACACAAACAGAGATGGGGCAGCCTTGAAACAGTCTATCAGCCAAATGCCCAGGATGCCAAAGGTGTCTGGTTTTTCACAAAAGTTGCTTTCCACACCCACCCTGGGGGGGGGGCTCCATGTAGCCGTATTTCCTTGGATTCTGAAAGTTTGAGTGCCGGACGCAACAACAGTCCTGGTTGTTTTACAACAGGGTCTTCTGCTATCCTTTAATCAGAACCCAGGCACCCAAAGAGTAATGGTGAGGAGTGTGTTTTGCCTGTCTCAGATGAGACAAAACAGGCTTTTTGCCCCTGGTGCTCTGCGAGGCTGTAAACCTGGGTCAGGAAGGTGCAGATTCCTGATTGAAGCCCAAGGAACCACGCTACAGGAGGATGTTCGGCGTGCTCATCACATTTGGCGTGAAGTCAGAGCAGCTCTCACCCGCACTGCGGCTCAGAACCAGAGACTGGCAGACCTCCATCACATCCCTGCCCCAGATTACCAGCCAGGTCAGAAGGTGTGGCTTTCCTCTCGTGACCTACCACTCCAAACTGAATCTCGGAAACTGGCACCCAGGTACATTGGTCCATATGAGATTGAACGCATCATCAATCCCAGTGTGGTTCGTCTCAAGCTTCCTCCCTTGTTGAATGTTCACCCCTCCTTTCATGTGTTGTTCCTCAGGCCTGTTACCCTCTGGCCGAACCCCCTCCACCCCCCTGGATGATTGACGACTACCCTGCCTTCTCTGCTAGGCAGCTGTTGGATGTTCTGAGGCGAGGCTGAGGTTTCCAATACTTGGTGGATTGGGAGGGGTATGGGCCAGAGGAGCGTTCTTGGATCTCTCGCGCTCTGATTTTGGATTCTGGTCTCATTAAAGACTTCTGTAGACAGCTCCCTGACAAGCCAGGAGGCGTCCATTAAGGGGGGGGGGGTACTGTTGTGGTTTGGTTTTGTTGTATGGTTTTGTTTTCTTCTCCTTCCTCCCCCTCCCCTCTCTGCTCACTTTTCCTGCAGGTGTGTGAGTGGCAGGGGGTGCGGCCGGTTCCTTCGGCAGCAGTGAGGCACACCTGATTCCACTCAGCTCATCTCCCTGCCTTCTTAAGCCTAGTCTTCACTCCACTACTCTGCCAGATAATTCCACCTTGTTTGGTTTAGTATGCTGTTTCGCCTGTGGACTTCTCAGCTCTCATTTGTAAGACGATTTTTCATTCTTTGGAGTTTTTGGTCCTGATTCGTGGAAAGTTTAACGGGAAATACTGTACATTTGTTCAAATATACTTCACATACAAATTTAACATTATATTCCATTGCCACAGTTTCTGTTTAGCCAAATACTGCCGAATCATGCACACTACACTTTTATGTTTATGTCTCATGATATTTGTGAAAGTGTCCTGGATGTCGATATCTTATACAAAGGTAATTCTCCTGCTGCCAGATCACAGAGCCCTCTGTTTACTTGAGAATATGACAGTTTCATTGCATATTGAATCTGAGTTGCTCCCTGAATTCTTAGCTCTGTCCCCTGCTGTTTTCCTTTCAGTCACTGTTTGACCCAACACATTTCCAATGCCTGTAAACGGAAATACAATATCTCAGTAATGCTGGATCCCCACATGCATCCTGACATCAGAGAAAGATTTGAGGGGGGTAGAGGGTGGATTTTCCTATCTGCCCTCAACAAGAAATCTGTAATGTGGGGGCATAGGGCTCGCCGGGCTCTTGTCTGAGAAGTCCGGGAATTCTGTGTCAGCTGCATTGATGGAAAAGTCCTTTATAGGGTTTTAGTCCTGCTGCTTAAGGCTGTACAGTGTCTTTTCTCCATGTGCAGTCCTTTCTCTCTCCCCATCTGTATTCTCCCTCCATCTTCCATTTCTCTCTTTTTTCTCTTTCTGTACCTACGCAGAGGCACATCAATACTAGTCCAGAGTGGACCATTTATTTCGACAGACGTTGAATGAAAATACCAACCTGACAATCAATTTGCTTCTAAACTGTGTCCCCAATTGCAATTTATCTCCATTGTTGATGTCATCTCCTATTTGCTGGCATGTTCTACGGCAGAAAGTAGGCGAGTATCTCAATCGATGATCCACATTCCTTCTACGCAATCTTAAACAGCCCTGTATCACATTTCTCAATCCTGTATTGACACAGACTTTGGTAAATTTTCCACTGTGTGTGTTACATCGCCTAAGTAGATTTGTAGCATATTTTTGTTCAGTCCCAAAGAAAGGAGGTAATGAACACTCTGTGAAGCTCAGCCGTCATTACTGAAAAATGTGCTTTCTGTACGAGTGAAACTTTGTGAAATGTGCAGAACATTCACGCTCTGTGCTTACATCAATCAAAGCTTTGTCTACAGAATGTTTGTGTTTCACTGCAGCAGATCTGAGCAGACTCATTTCCATTCATAGATTACATTAACTGTAATCAACATTTCGGACCATTATTAGTTTCCTCTATTTGTGACATTTCTTGAAGCATTGAATGTTGCTGCCAAGCAAACTGCAGAGGAAAAAATTCTATCGAGTGCAGTTAGTGGACTTTGGCACTGCCCAGAGGCAAGATAAAAGAAGAGGATGAAGAGAAACGTCACAGAGAAAGAGGTGCTAAGAAGTTGTTAGACATTTACCTGGGTAAAAGTGGAGCCGTGTCTTGCACTGTGACTCCATCTATTCCACTAACTGCACCTTCCACTCAGCTTAAATCCATCTGTTGATGAGCAAAGCATTACAATATACCTGCAATGATACAGTACATGCTGACTAGCAGGGGCGTATCCAGAATTTTTAGGCTGAGCTGCCCCTATCAGCACAATGAATTTTGTGAGCCCACATGCCAAAGATTAGCATTTTTTTATGCATTAGAAATGCAGGCTTAAAGGCAGGGTTTGCAGCATTTTCCTAAAATTAAAATGTCAACTTTTAAGGGAATAACCCTGCTCTATTGTCATCTCTGGGCCTCTATACATGTGTGTCAGTGTCTGTGTCTGCTTCAACCTGTATATTGATGTTTTTGGTTGTCTCGGGATGTTTCTGGGCAGAGAGTAGGTGTGGTAACCCAATCACAGAGCGCCAAATGCACAAGTGACTTAGCATGTTGATGATAGCAAGTGTGTGAGAAGCTATCTCAAGCAGATATGTTAACAGCCGTTACATGGAGAAAGAATGGTATGAATATTTGCAGGATACCTCATTTACCTGCGGGAAGTCAGGTGTATGGCTCTTGAGTTTCTCCCGCATAGAAACGCAACGCTGCGGGTGCTCACTGGGCTGGTGAGTGTGTTTATGTAGCTACAGTTGGAGGCAGAAGGTGTGTGTGCTGCTCCTGGCACTGAGCCAAAGAGGAGGAGCCCAGTTTGGATGCTGTGTTCACAAACAGTAAAAAACATTTCTGCAGACTCTATCTTTGATAGGTGGCAGGTGTAACACAAATAAATAAAAAAATAAAATCATATTTTAAAAATGATAATCAAACTAGACTAAAACAAAGCATTAAAATGACATTTAGGAGGACTTCCGGTCGGATCACTATACAATGGCTGCTCTGGGAAAGAGTTCCTGACTGAACCAGATTTATTAGAGTAATACTCCCATATACACAGAGAAGAACAATCTTAATTAAAATTAAAGCTGCAAGCGGGGATACACGGGCCCTTGCTCCTCGCTGCATGCGGCTTTAATTTTTAAATATATTGTACTTCTGTATGAAAATGTATACATTGCATTGCCTTTAGGTGAAAAATTCTGAGGCTCTGGAATGACTTTGATCCATGTGAAATAAAACACAATGGTCCTTAAAGGTTGCAGACCCCTGCTCATGTGTTTCAGGGTTCAGCTGTAGTAGAATAATGTCGCCATCTAATGTCTACATGGCCACAACACATCCATTTGCTGCTCTTATATGTGCATAACAAAGGTGTCCCTCTGTACTGAAAAAGAGATCACTAAGAAAAAAACTGTCATTTGGTTCTATCTAGTGGCTCCACTGACACAGCATATCCATAGATTCACAGTGATAAAAGCTTGAAACTGGGGGACAAAATCCATTGAAATAGTTATACTTACACACCTTTATTCCAAGCATGGAAGAGCAGCAGAGGGATGTGCTGTGGCAATGCAGCCACTAAATGTTAATATAATTTTATTTTTCTATTTGGTTGAACTCTTTCTTTCTAAGTACTGAAAGTATACTTATATAACTCTGAATCTTTGGGTGTTCTGTGTTAGTTGTGCCACTTATAAGAGCTTGAAAACTGAAACAAAAAAACACCATAAAAAATAGTAAGGCTTAGAGTTTAATTCTCAAAGTTTGAAGGTGTGTCCAGGGATTTATCTTGAACATTCATATGAAAGTTGAAGTAGACTGAAATTAAAATGAGGGACTTTTTAAGAGTCCTTGGTTCATGGAGCCACTTCAGACTTTGACACTACACCCTTGACGCATCATTCAAAATGAGAACTTGACCTTGTAAATGGTGCTTCTTTAAGATGTTTTTGATTTTTCTGTGCAAATTTTACTAAAAACAAAATAGATCAAAGGGGGAGGAGCTACTTGTCACAGGGTATGACATTTGATTTCCGGTCGTCAATAGGGAGCACCTTTATTTGCATGACATAATGCCACATGACTGCTTTCAGGCTGGGACACTGAACATTTGTGTGTGTTTTGGTCAGGATCTGAAGATGTAGAAGAAAGTTATCAAGGTTTTTGTGTTTCTGAGGAATGGTTAACTTTGGGTCACCCTAGTGGGCACGCCTATTGAGATTATAACAGTCCTTCGATAACTTTTCATTGTCAGTGTGTCTACAATGCACCTCTCCGAATTAAAGATGACCAGAAAAAAACTGTAGAACAATTTCAAAGTATGTACCCTGCTCGCGCAAAAATTCCAACTTTGACGTAAAATTCAGAACTTCAGATTATATTGTCCCCATGAACTTTTGTAGTTTTATGAAGGTCTTGGCATGATGAATGTGCCCAAAAAATTTCATGCAAATAGGAGTATGTAAAAAATGTGTCATTTTTGGCAGCCTCTAGTGGCCAAGCCCATAGAAGTTATAACAATCTTTTAATAACTTTTAATCTTCAAGGTGTGTAGTATACACATGAGAAATTTAAAGATAAGGTGGAAAAAACTCTAGGACTAGTTATTTCAAATACGCACCGTCCAAATCGCGAGAATCCAATGTTTGGCTAAAATTTCAGAACTTCCTGTGGAGATTAGGCCATCCTCCCAAGAGTGTTTTTGTAGGTCTTGGCATGTTGCGTCTTCTGTAAAAATTTTGTGCATGTTGGTCAAAGTAGCTGGCTGGGCTGCCAATTTTTGTTAAAGGGGGTGCCACCGAGCGTTGTACATTTCTGAAAGCTCCAAATTCATTAATTTTTTTGCATTCCTTTGGGGGAGCCCACTTTTGGTGAGTTTTTAATCATGTTTAGGGTACCAAATTTGGGGACAAGGGCAAAGAAATTTTGTCACTGCGGTTCCAAGAGGGCCTTCGCCGACAGGTGTCGCTCAGGCCCCAATAATCCTTAAAATTCAAAGAGGGCCTAAAAAGTAAGACAAAAGGAGTGGTGAAGGAAACGAGGTGCAACAACATAAGCTTAAAGTGGCTAAGATAACTGTGGGAGCACATAACAAGCTGCTATCGGAGAAATGGCTGACTTAGGTCTGCAATACTCTATTCTGTAAGAATTGAGAGGGTTCTGACAAAAGATGAAAGAACAGCTAGAGACAAAGATGAAATCATGAAAGTGAATACCAGAATGGATGAAGTGGAGGGGCGAATCGAGAAAGCAGAGGGGAGGATTCAAAAGACAGAAGAAGTCCTGAAGGAGATACTAAAGCTACACAGAAGGCTAGAGGACAAGCTCACGGACTTGAAGGGTTGCTCTAGACATGAAAACGTGAGAATTTATGGGGTCTCGGATGCAGGGCCGGCCCTGAGCATAGGCGAACCAGGCAGTCGCCAAGGGCGCCATCTGCTGTAGGGAGACTACAACATCAGAGGTGCACAATGCCCCAGGGACCCCTCTCTGCCGGACGTTCTCAACTCATTCTACACTCACTTCAATGACCCGAATACCTCTCCCAGCAACAGACTCACCCCTCCACCAGGAGAAGAGCCCCTCAGCGTGACTGCAGCAGAGGTGAGGAGGACCCTCCTGAGGATCAACCCACGAAAAGCTGCTGGTCCCGACAACATCTCTGGGCGGGTGCTGAAGGGCTGTGCAGACCAGCTCGCTGAGGTACTGACGGACATTTTTAACACCTCCCTCACACANGGAGTATGTGGAGGGGCATAAAGTGCATCACAGACTATAACATCAGAGGTGCACAATGCCCCAGGGACCCCTCTCTGCCGGACGTTCTCAACTCATTCTACACTCACTTCAATGACCCGAATACCTCTCCCAGCAACAGACTCACCCCTCCACCAGGAGAAGAGCCCCTCAGCGTGACTGCAGCAGAGGTGAGGAGGACCCTCCTGAGGATCAACCCACGAAAAGCTGCTGGTCCCGACAACATCTCTGGGCGGGTGCTGAAGGGCTGTGCAGACCAGCTCGCTGAGGTACTGACGGACATTTTTAACACCTCCCTCACACACGCAACTGTCCCCACCTGCCTGAAGACGGCAACAATTATCACCATTCCCAAAACCACCACTGCGACAGGCCTAAATGACTATCGGCCAGTAGCCCTCACCCCGATAGTCATGAAGTGCTTAGGGAGATTGGTCATGGCCCACATCAAAGACTCAATCAGCACCACAGTGGACCCACACCAGTACGCCTACAGGAAAAACAGATCCACAGAGGATGCCATCTCTTCTGTGGTCCACACAGCCCTTACCCACATAGAAAAGAAAGACTCTTACGTCCGCCTGCTCTTTGTGGATTTCACATCTGCCTTGAACACCATCAGACCACAGACTCTGACCCTAAAGCTGTTCTCACTCGGACTGAGCTCCACCCTGTGCAACTGGGTCCTGGATTTCCTGACAGACAGGCCGCAGTCTGTGAGGATCCATGATGTCTCCTCCTCTCCCATCATCCTCAGCATCGGCTCCCCCCAGGGCTGTGTGCTGAGCCCCCTCCTGTTCACCTTGCTCACATATGACTGCTCAGCGATAAGCCCGAGCTGTCTGATTGTGAAGTTCGCAGACGACACTGCTGTGATTGGACGCATCACAAACAATGACGAGTCCGACTACAGGAAGGAGGTGGAACACCTGGAGGGCTGGTGCAGAGACAACAACCTCTGCATCAATGTGAAGAAGACGAAGGAGATGATCGTGGACTTCAGAAGGAGCAGCTATCTCCCCCCTCCCCTGCACATCGGAGGAACAGCGGTGGAAGTGGTCTCCAGCTACAAGTATCTGGGTGTGCACATCTCGGACGACCTCACCTGGAGCACCAACACTTCCTCTCTGGTCAGGAAGGCACACCAGCGCCTCTACTTCCTCAGGAGGCTGAGGCGCGCCGGACTGGGGAGCTCAGTCCTGACGGCGTTCTACAGGTGTACGGTGGAGAGTATCTTGTGTTCCTGCATCACTGTGTGGCACGGCAGCTGCTCTGTGGCAGAGAAGAAGGCTCTGCAGAGGGTAGTGAAAGCGGCACAGAGGACTGTGGGATGCAGTCTTTCAACTACCACGGACATCTACTCCTCCAGATGCAGGAAATGGGCCTCCTGCATCATGAAAGACCCCACTCATCCCGCACATGCTCTGTTTGTCCCTCTCCCCTCAGGCAGGAGGCTGCGGAGCATCAAGAGCAGGACTACCAGACTGAGGAACAGCTTCTTTCCTTAAGCTGAGAGACTGTTGAACTCTGGTGGTCCCCTTTAGTGGGGATGGTTCTGACTACTCCAGAGAACCAGCTGTTCCACCTCCTGTCTGTAAGCAGACTCATCTCCGTCCTGGATCAGACCGATGATGGTGGTGTCGTCGGCAAACTTCAGGAGTTTGACAGAGGGGTCTCCTGAGGTGCAGTCATTGGTGTAGATGGAGAAGAGCAGTGGAGAAAGAATGCATCCCTGGGGGGCTCCAGTGCTGATGGTCTGGGTGCTGGACGTGATGCTCCCCAGTCTCACCTGCTGTCTCCTGTCAGTCAAGAAGTTAGTGATCCACTGACAGGTGGAGGCTGGCACAGTGAGCTGGGAGAGTTTCTGGTGCAAGATGTCCGGGATGATGGTGTTGAATGCTGAGCTGAAGTCCACAAACAGGATCCTACCGTAGATCCCTGGAGAGTCCAGATGATGCAGGATGTTATTCAGACCCAAGTTGACTGCATCCTCCACTGACCTGTTTGCCCGGTTGGCAAACAGCAGGGGGTCCAGCAGGGGGCCTATGATGTCCTTCAGATGTCTCAACACCAGCTGTTCAAAGTACTTCATGAGCACAGATGTCAGGGTGACAGGTCTGTAGTTGTTGAGCCCTGTGATGGCAGGTTTCTTGGGGACTGGGATGATGGTGGAGCTTTAGAAGCATGAGGGGACAAGGCCTACTTTATGGAGGTTGAACTTAAATGTTCTGAACAATCCTGTTGCCAAAAAGAACTGAAAACTGAAATTAAACTCTACTTGGATCTTAGTGATAATCAAGAGGTAACACCACCAATACTCTGGGATGCATTAAAAATGGTGATAAGAGGTACAATAATAGCAATCTCCTCTTATCAGAAGAAAATTAGACAACAAAAGCTCAATGACTTAGAAAACCAACTGAGCGAACTGAAGTGTTGTTGCCTTCCACGGCATTGAAAGGATTACAATGAAGCTTGCTTGTTTTTGATAGGGATTTTTCAAAAAAAATTGACATGAATTATGGTCCTTTTAAACTCTAGGCTAAAGTCTGACATACAAAAATGGAATGTAATCCCTTTTTTGAGATTTAGCTCAAGGATTGACTCTAACAAGATAAATGTTCTTCAGCGAATACTCTACCTTTTTCAGTGTCTACCAGTTAAAATACCTCCTAAACAATTTTCAGAATGGGACAGGTTAATATCAAAATTTATATAGCAATGGAGAAAAGGCCAAGATTAAAAATAAAACCCTTCAATTGACAAAAGAAAAAAGTGGAATAGGTCTTCCCCGCCTGAAAGAAGGCTACAATTCATCCCAGCGAAGACCTTTGATTTACCTGTTTGCCAACCTACACAGCAGGTTGGAAGGATGTTGAAGGCACAACAGTTAAAAACATACCAATACAAACTTTATTAGTCGATACCAAGTTACAAGGTGAACTCCACGTTTTAGATGACCCCATACAGGAAATTCTTCTGAAATCTTGGCAAGAAATAGTTAAATTTTGTAGAATAGGAAAGTCATTCGTACTTCTCAGGTGGTTTACTTATGATTCAGATATTGTTCCAAATAGAAGTGATGAAAGATTTATGCAATGGACGTCAAAAGGTTTGACCACATATTACTCATTTCTCCACAAGGGGCACCCCTAAATTTTGAAGCCCTGCAAAATAAATATGGTTTGGGGAGGGATGATTTTTACAGGCACCTGCAAAGCAAAAGTAGGAAAAAGAAGGTAATGAGCTAATTTCCATGGAAAGCTGGAAAAATATGCAGACTACAATGGGTCACAACGGGATCAAACACTTGGCGTTAGTTTTTTGGCAAAATGTGGTCAGATTTTTTGTTACACCTGTTCAGAAAAGACATGGAGGAGGTGGAGATGTTTGTTGGAGACTTTGTGGATCTAAAGAAGCTGACCACTTTCATATATTTTGGAACTATCAGGTTATTAAAAGTTATTGGAAACAGATTCAACCACGTATTAGTGGTTGACATATTTGGTTTACAAATGATGATGTTTGGTTGACAAACATATTCATTTCAAGCTACTGATTGGACTTGAGGGACTTGAATTGCAATAAATAACTGGAAAAATTGGGGTGTTCTAAAACTTTTGACCGGAAGTGTATATTGTCTAGAGCCTCGTGTTCTTGGTAGGGCCTCCCATGACAAGCTGGTCTCTGTTGAGGGGCCTGACAAAGAATGGTTCAGGGCAAGACAGCAGGCCCTAAAGGTGCAGTCTGCCCAGCTGGCTATCTGGCTATTTTCACTGTACTGAATGCCGGCCATCTTGAATTTCAATGTCAAAACTAGTTTTAATTATTAAAATGGTGTCAGATTTAGAATCCTCATGGTTGACTTGTATGAAAAAGTGCCTTCATACATGATTCTAGGTCATTCAGATCAAAAGTTATATTTTAGAGATGGCGCCAGGCGCCATTTTGATTTGGCTCTCTAGCAAAAAATGCTGGGATTTTTGGGAGGGACATGGGGGCTAAATCTTTTCTAAAGGGTCCATAGAGGTCAAATCAATCATCAAAACATCCTTGCCAGAGGATGGTCACAGAACCTCACATTATGACCCAACTATTAAGCACTCTGCTACCCCCCTACATCATTCTGGTTTTGTATCAGTTTCTCAAAGTTTGGACGTCACGGCTTAAAGCCGGGTCCACTAACTGCTGTTTACCAATAATCGTCTTTATTTAGCCGAGGAGCAGAGGATCAAAGAAAACAACGATCACGAGGATCAGTATGAAACTGCTCTGGGGGGAAATGACTAACATCATGACCCAACAGCTGCAGACATGACATGAGTTGTGACTGTGTAATGTTTTCACTTCATCAAAGGAAACCTCTGCATCCATGTTCCCCAGTCTACGCCCTGTTCTCCCATGTTTTTCACTTCCCTGATATTTCCTGATATTCTCCTGGCCTTTCTTTAACTGAGCTCTCGTGTGTGTGTGTGTGTGTGTGTCTGTCTGTCTATCTGTCTGTGTGTGTGTGTTTTCTGTGTGTCTGTGTGTGAGTGTCCCTGAGGGGACCAACTACCCAGCAGCCCCCTGACGTCCTGTTAGAATGAAGACAACTCGCCCTTGGAAGCGCTCTGCTGTCGCTTTGCTGGCTAATGGCTCCCATTCCCTTGATGTGAGAAAATGAAGGCGCCAAATCCAGCAAAGTGGCCGGGCAGTGGGTGTTTGGAGGATAACAGATTGTTTCCAAACCAGTGAGAGGGGGGCGCCTGGTTGTGAGGATGTCTCATCAATCATCATTTTGCAGCCTCTTAATGGGCATGTGCCTCCTGAAGAGATTTTAGGATTGACCTGCCAAAGACAGAGAGGCAGAGCTTCTTGTACGTTCTCAGGAGGAAGCAGGTCATAAGCTAACTTCTTTTCTCATCCTCGACATTTACACAAGGACTGCCAACACACCACAACCTCCATACAACCACTGGATCCTGGAAAGATGTCCTGAGTCCTTAAAGAACATTGTCCTGCTGACAGGTGCCAGACATTGATGGAGACAAATGGAAATTTTTCCAGAAAATACACAATTTCTCCCAGAAATTGTTTAAATAACACATGTTTTTGGTATGAATGTGTTGATTTCCTTGATGTGCATTTAAAAAACAAAAAAATATTAAGAAAAAAAGGTAAAATGTGGTGTGATACACAAAGACACACAACACAAAGGTTGAGTCAACATTTATACATTCTAACTGGTGTCAGGTGTGATTTCTATATTGCCAGCACCTGTTACTCACCACAGCTGAGTTTAAACAAGCATCACCTGCTGGAAATTAAATGATTTACCCACAATTCTAAAAGGGTGCCAACAATTTTGTACGGCCCAATTTATGTGTTTTGTGTAAAATTGTGTCCATTTGAGCTTTTTTCTTCATTTGTTTTTTGTTTTTCCAATGCACATCAAGGAGATAAACACATTCATACCAAAAACATTTGTAATTTAAACACTTTATGGGAGAAATTGTGTATTTTCTGGAAAAAGTCAGGATGTGTGTTTTAGAATATTTTATTTCTAGAACTTCCAAAGTCAGAGCTACAATTTCACAATGTGAAAAATAAGTAAAAGTGAAGACAGGGAGATTTGTTTCTCAAATAGAAAAACAAGAAGATGGACGTTGTGGTGATATTCAGCCTAAGACTGAGTGATCCCTCCTTCACAGAGAGGATCCTGTGAGAACTTGAAAAAGTCTTTTTCCTGTTTCTTGTGGTGGTTGTTGCATTAAACTTGTCAGCTACATGTAAATTACAGGATATCACAGTCCCCACATGTTCCTCTCTCTCCTCTGTTCGGTGCTATAAAGTGCAGGCACCTCACTCAAGTCTTTTGATTGTCAGGCAGTTTCAAAATAAAAGCACTTTCTTCAAAATAAAACTGCTTACAAGGCATGTGATACACAACATGAATCCTCCATTATCTTACTTAAATTTGTTTTAACAACTTTGAAACACCAAAAACAAGGTACCTGAAGTTCCACTTGGTGAGTTCCTGTTTCCTCCTCTGGGGACTCTTGCAGGAATTTGGGCTAAGGTACTGAGGACTTGACTTGGATTTCTTCTTGAGCGACCTGGACTCTACTCGGATTTTATTTTGGTGACTCGGACTCGACTTGATGTCCAACACTGAGGACTCGGGACTTGACTCGGACTCCTGCCCTGAGGACTCGACTGCAATATTATTAAAAGTTTGAAACAGCTTTTTTGGGGTCACACGTCCAGCCACTGTGAACATGTGTTTTAAATATTTGTAAATGCATTTTTCTGATGATGTGTGTGAATAAACTGAAACAGAAATAGCAACAACAGCATGTTTCCTGAATAAACCAATTTGAACTTCTGTATAAATCTTAAATCTGTTAAACAACATTTTCATGTAAGACAGCCTGGATGTAAGAGGAGAGAGTGCCGTGCATTCTGATGAAAATCATCAGTATGGGTCTTGTTTGTCATTTTGTACTCCCAGTATGAATGTTCCCAATAAATGAAGAGAAAAGAGTTGTGATTAATTTTTCTTCATTGTCACTCAGAAAGAGCACAAACAGTCCTCACTTCCTGCTGTCACTCTGTGTGATCTCCAGCTGAGCATTTGCCTCATTCCTCCTGTCACTGACCGCCTGTGCTTCTTACCGTCTCTTCTAGACTGAAAAAGTTGTTCAGTTTCACATTTTATCTCACCCACTTGGGGTCAGGTGTGGTTATATCACTTATATATACATACCCAAAATCAGTGAAGTTGGCACGTTGTGTAAATCATAAATAATAACAAAATACAATGATTTGCAAATTGCTTTCAACTTATATTCACTTGAATACACAACAAAGATAAGATACTTAACGTTCAAACTGAGAAACTTTGTTTTCTTTTGTAAATGATAATCAACTTACGATTTAATGGCAGCAACATGTTGCAGAAAAGTTGGCACAGGGGCGTTTTTACCACTGTGTTACATCACCTTTCCTTTTAACAACACAGTAAACGTTTGGGAACTGAGGAGACAATTTTTGAAGCTTTTCAGGTGGAATTCTTTCCCATTCTTGCTTGATGTACAGCTTAAGTTGTTCAACAGTCCAGGGTCTCTGTTGTTGTATTTTATGCTTCATAATGCTCCACACATTTTCAATGGGGGACAGGTCTGGACTACAGGCAGGCCAGTCTAGTACCCGCACTCTTTTACTACGAAGCCACACTGTTGTAACAGGAGCAGAATGTGGCTTGGCATTGTCTTGCTGAAATAATCAGGGGTGTCCATGAAAAAGACGTTGCTCAGATGGCAACATATGTTGCTACAAAACCTGTGTGTACCTTTCAGCATTAATGGTGCCTTCACATATGTGTAAGTTACCCATGATGCCTTGGGCACTAATACACCCCCGTACCATCACAGATGCTGCTTTTGAACTTTGCGCCTATAACAGTCTGGATGGTTCTTTTCCTCTTTGATCCTGAGGACACGACAACTACATTTTCCAAAAACAATTTGAAATGTGAACTCATCAGACCACAGAACACTTTTTCTCACCTTAGATGAGCTCAGGCCCAGAGAAGCCTGTGGCCAGATGTAGCAACGAACTGTAGTTACTGACAGTGGTTTTCTGAAGTGTTCCTGAGCCCATGTGGTGATATACTTTATACAGTGATGCCGGTTTTTGATGCAGTACCGCCTGAGGGGTCAAAGGTCACGGCCATTCAATGTTGGTTCTGGGCCTTGCTGATCACGTGCAGTGATTTCTCCAGATTCTCTGAACCTTCTGATGATATTACAGACCGTAGATGATGAAATCCCTAAATTCCTTGCAATATCTCGTTGATAAATGTTGTTCTTAAACTATTCGACAATTTGCTCACGCATTTGTTCACAAAGTGGTGACCCTCGCCCCATCCTTGTTTGTGAATGACTGAGCATTTCAGAGAAGCTGCTTTTTTACCCAATCATAGCACCCACCTGTTCCCAATGAGCCTGTTCACCTGTGGGATGTTCCAAATAAGTGTTTGATGAGCTTTTCTCAGCTTTCTCAGTCTTTTTTGACACTTGTGCCAGCTTTTTTGAAACATGTTGCAGGCATCAAATTCTAAATGAGCTAAGATTTGCAAAAAATAAAGTTTACCAGTTTGAACGTTAAGTATCTTGTCTTTGCTGTGTATTCAATTGAATATAGGTTGTAAGGAATTTGCAAATCATTGTATTCAGTTTTTATTTATGATTTACAAAATGTGCCAACTTCACTGCTTTTGGGTTTGTACATCTAGTCCTACTTTTCTGCAAATGTGAAACATGCTGTTTCTAACCTGAAAGTCAAAAATAAGGTGTTTCATGGTCCAGATGGCCTCCACACAGAGAACAAAAGCAGGAGGAACCCAACTCACCAAAAGAATGTAAGTGACGTGTCATACTCAAAAGATAGAAAGATTGTGGTGAGACAGAAGAGCCGACTCCCATCGAGCGAGTGACGTCTCCCAACTTTTTCCCTTTTGTTGTTCGGCTCTCATTCAGTTGCTGTGTTCAAATGGGGTCTGTCTGTGAGCTTGTAGCAGACAAGCGGTCTAGACTTACTTTGTTGTTCTCTGGGTCTTTAATTTTAGGAATGAATTTCTCTGCCTGTTGCTTTCGTATCCTCCGCGCAGGTTTGTTTTTTTTTTGGACTTTGGGATGTTTTCATAGAAACTTTGCTTAATGAATTTAGTTTTTTATTTATCTGTTTTTCATAAATGTTGTTGAGAGTTGGTTTGATTTCCACAATCTGATTGAAATTGTCTGTCGTTTGATGTGCTCTTTCTCTAGAAAATTTAATCTTTTGTTTAAGTCATTGACTTCTTTCTCTTTCTCCTTTTTCTAATGAGATGACCATGTGGCGAGGGCTAAGTGGTTGCACCATTTTTTTTTTTTATTATTATTTTTTTTTAGCACATCTAATGAGTTCACAATAACCAGAATCAACATAAAGTTTAGTTGTTCCAGGCAACGCCACCCTGGGAGTTTCACCCAGAGAATTCACTCAGTTTATTAAATCGGACACACACAGGTTCGTTATACTGACTAGGCTTGAGACGTGGTTCCAGGTGTAATAAAAACAATCTTTATTTGTTTAAATACATTTTTTAAAATATCTTTAAACACCACTCACACAAAAAAAGGTAAGGGAGGAAAAAAAAAGTATTCAGGTGCTGAGGGTTACCGTGGGAAGGAAGGCTAGTAAAGGAGGGAGGTATCCACCAACTGAAAAGCAAAGAAAAGCACCCAGGCACACGTGACACACACACACAGGGTAGTGAACAAACCAAAACCCGGGAACACACTGCACACCAAAAAGGGGGGGGTCCCACCACCTGGCACCAGCAACACCACCACTGGCCCTCAGCAGCTGAAAAAGAAATAAGCAACAACTGAATAAACCAAGAAAAAATAATAATGCAACAAAAAGTGAAAAAGAAACAAATTCCTAAATATAACAACAGCACTTAATTTTAAACTAGCAAAAACAAAATGAAACAATCAGAACAAAAGAAATTCTTACACAAAAAGAACAAACCAAAATAAGGGTGAGGCTATAAGGCTAATTCAACTAAAAAGATAAAGCTATGAAAGTAATATAAACTACATATATATATATATATATAAAACTATACCAATCATCTAAACAAAAAGGAAAGGGCAAACCTACACAAAATAACCCAACCCAAAAGACAAGAGACCATGCACAAGACCTGAGCACAAGTCCGGAGCTCAAGGCCATGCACAAAACCGGAGCACAAGACCGGGGCACAAGACCGGAGCTCAAGACTGGAGCACAAGACTGGAGCACAAGACCGGAGCACAAGTTCGGAGCTCAAGACCGGGGCACAAGACCGGAGCTCAAGACTGGAGCACAAGACTGGACGTGTTCTGACCTCGTGTTCTGGTCTCGACAAGACCAGAGCACAAGACCGGAGCACAAGTTCGGAGCTCAAGACCGGAGCACAGGACTGGAGCACAAGTCCGGAGCTCAAGACCATGCACAAGACCGACGCACAAGACCAGAGCACAAGAACGGAGCACAAGACCGGAGCACAAGACCGGAGCACAAGACCGGAGCTCAACACTGGAGCACAAGACCGGAGCTCAACACTGGAGCACAAGACCGGGGCACAGGACTGAAGCACAAGTCCGGAGCTCAAGACCATGCACAAGACAGACACACAAGACCAGAGCACAAGAATGGAGCACAAGACCGGAGCACGAGTCTGGAGCTCAAGACCACGCACAAGAACGGAGCACAAGACCTGAGCACAAGTCTGGAGTTCAAGACCATGCACAAGACCGGAGCACAAGACTGGAGCACAAGTCCGGAGTTCAAGACCATGCACAAGACTGGAGCACAAGACCGGAGCACAAGTCCGGAGCTCAAGACCACGCACAAGAACGGAGCACAAGACCGGTACACAAGACCTGAGCACAAGTCCGGAGCCCAAGTCCGGAGCTCAAGACTGGAGCACAAGTCCGGAGCTCAAGACCGGAGCACACGGTCGCCCTGACGCAGCACAAGCCAGAAGCCAGCGAAAGCAGAGAGGAATAAGCAGGGGTAGGACCACTACTTAAGTGTTCTCCCCTTCGTCAGGATTGGCCCATAGAGGCGCCCCATTAATTGAACACCTACCTACCTGAACTACACACAAACAGACAACGTCCTGTATTTAGTCTCCATAAACTCTCTTTTGGCTCACTGTCAAAGTGTAGAGACATGTACACCCCTGCGTGATCAGAAATGTCTCCTACACGTGTCGCATTTTGAGATTCTGTGTTTGTCTGGGGTAAACAGAGAAAAAATAGTCAATCCTTGAGTGCACACGATGACAGTGGGAAAAAAAAGTGAAGTGTTAATCTTGATGGCGTAATTCTCTCCACATATCACTCATGCCAATTTCTTTGAGAAATCTTTTTACATGCAGTGTTTCTGGTTGCATCTTTTTCCTTTCTCTGAGAAATTTGCTGAGGGGTTCAGACAGATATTCCAGTCCCCTCCACAAATGAGAACTTCTGAAGCTTCCAAGTTACCAAGTTAAAAAACTGTATTTATTAGTGGTTTGTCATATCCTGGTGGTCTATAAAAATTAAACCAAATCTATGTAGTTTTTCAAACATAGTATAATCCTTGGATATTCATTGTCATGATCCATCACTTTACACTGAGTTGAATGACCCCTCTGTCGTGGTCTTGTTGTGGATTTTTTTGATTAAAGTAAGCAATTTAACCTACTGAAGGGTAAATNAGACCGGAGCACAAGACCGGTACACAAGACCTGAGCACAAGACCGGTACACAAGACCTGAGCACAAGTCCGGAGCTCAAGACTGGAGCACAAGTCCAGAGCTCAAGACCGGAGCACAAGACCGGAGCACAAGACTGGAGCACAAGTCCGGAGTTCAAGACCATGCACAAGACTGGAGCACAAGACCGGAGCACAAGACCGGTACACAAGACCTGAGCACAAGTCCGGAGCTCAAGACTGGAGCACAAGTCCAGAGCTCAAGACCGGAGCACACGGTCGCCCTGACGCAGCACAAGCCAGAAGCCAGCGAAAGCAGAGAGGAATAAGCAGGGGTAGGACCACTACTTAAGTGTTCTCCCCTTCATCAGGATTGGCCCATAGAGGCGCCCCATTAATTGAACACCTACCTACCTGAACTACACACAAACAGACAACGTCCTGTGTTTAGTCTCCATAAACTCTCTTTTGGCTCACTGTCGAAGTGTAGAGACATGTACACCCCTGCGTGATCAGAAATGTCTCCTACACGTGTCGCATTTTGAGATTCTGTGTTTGTCTGGGGTAAACAGAGAAAAAATAGTCAATCCTTGAGTGCACACGATGAGAGTGGGAAAAAAAAGTGAAGTGTTAATCTTGATGGTGTAATTCTCTCCACATATTACTCATGCCAATTTCTTTGAGAAATCTTTTTACATGCAGTGTTTCTGGTTGCATCTTTTTCCTTTGTCTGAGAAATTTGCTGAGGGGTTCAGACAGATATTCCAGTCCCCTCCACAAATGAGAACTTCTGAAGCTTCCAAGTTACCAAGTTAAAAAACTGTATTTATTAGTGGTTTGTCATATCCTGGTGGTCTATAAAAATTAAACCAAATCTATGTAGTTTTTCAAACATAGTATAATCCTTGGATATTCATTGTCATGATCCATCACTTTACACTGAGTTGAATGACCCCTCTGTCGTGGTCTTGTTGTGGATTTTTTTGATTAAAGTAAGCAATTTAACCTACTGAAGGGTAAATTCTCAGATATCCTTACATATAGATGCCAGCTGTCGCGTTTGTCAGACGGCTGTCCCCAAGTGAAGACAAGGCCATAAACAAAAATGTTGTTCTGTGCATCTTTCACATACTGGCCTATACATAGACTACAGGTTACAAACTGCAGGTCAGCTACAACCATCGGGTAACTGGAGCCAAGCTCCCTGTGTCCAGGCTATTCAAAGCACACAACAGCTGAGCTGACCAACAGATTTCTGGCCATTGATGATTTCAATGTTCTCTGTAAAAGTTAAACTTGAGCACATTCTGACAATCCTAACAGGTCCTGAGTAATTCCCTCAATTCCAGGTTCACACTGTCAATTTGCTGATGTTCCTTTGACTTCATGGACACAAACTTGTAAGATGTAATACCAGATATTATCTGTACCCCTCCTCATTGATCAGGTGGTGTCCTGTCCCCCCTACAAGGCCCTGCTGCACCAAATGACAGCCAATCACCACTGGAGAAGGGACGTCCACAGGGTTTTTAAGGGAGATGGGCTTCCACTCAGGGGGGGCTTTCTTATACACAGGTTTTTGGGATGGAGAGGTTATGTTGGAAGAAAGGATGAGGGTTTTTAGACTAAGAGTTTTGTTAGAAGGTTTAGGAAAGGTTTTAGGAAATGCAAGAGGTTTCCTTTCAGTCGTTGTTCATGTTGTTTAGTGTTATCAGTTGGTACAGAATATTTAACGTGCTGCAAATCTTTCAACCCAGAAGCTTTGTTTAAGATGGCTAGAGTTGAATAAACTTTTTCTGGAGTCAAGCTGGATGGACTCTCCTGCTGATTTGGACTCCTCTTTTCATCATTGTTTCATGGTAAATGTCTTAGAATAAGGAGACCTAGGATGAGACATTAGGCAGTAGAAATGGGGGTCCTCCCCCACCTTATATTAAGGTAACAGATTCAACAAGTAACACGCGAGCCCAAAAATTAGATTCAACAGTCTGTATCGCTTTCACTGGCACTATGTAACTTCAAGGTGGATGGTAGTAACCCTGCCACACAAAAGAACTACAAGTTTGGACTGTTTTACGGCAAACGTCACTTTTCCCCCCGATTCCTGATTTGTTTAAAACACGGAAGTCTCAGCGAAAGCCAATCACGGAGCTGTAGCCATGGCAGAGGCAGCAAAGAACCTAAGGAAGAGAAAAGTTTTGTCGGAGGATGCAAAACAAAAAAAAGCGAGAGAAAAACAAGCGAATGCTCGGACCAGAATAAACATCGGTTCGGCGTTCACTCGCTGGCGTGAAATAAAAGATGAGGAGGGATGTCCGACCGTTGCTGAGTTTGTAATGAGACTTTTTGTATCACTAAGGGCCGTCTCATCCTGTTCATATTCGTAAACAAGTTATCCCAGGCAGTAGCTATTTATTGCGAACATGGTAATTTTTGAAAGCTAATGTAGACGATGGCTGTAAACTGCTAAGCACACAATAGTAAAGAATTGTAAAATTAGAGGAAAGAATGCAATGTAAAGAAAACGTACAGGACATTTCTAGTATTTTTCCTGAGAAAATTGAAAATTTGCCAGGCTAACCTGCTAAATATGAAGAATGGGCAGTTTATTCACAAGTTATAAGATATGTTGAGCGACCAACTTTTGACAAAGTTCCTCAAAAAAACTTGACAGGAAAAAAGTACAGCACAACAAATCCAGAACGTACCAGTATGTAGTTTTGTTAAGACCTGTTTCAAGTGTGTGATGTCGACAGCTCGTCGTTGTCTTTACTTTTATTCACTTTTCGCTTCAACAGGACGAGGGCGGAGACCACTCCACGGTAATAAAACCAAGTTGAACTTAGCGGTTTTCAACATCGTCATTTAATCAAAAATAAATACATTATCTCGTCGCTATCCATCCTGCAAACAGCTGTCTGAAGACAGAGGAATACTTTTGAGCTAAGTCCTGGCTTCTGTGATTTGCCTTCAAAACAAATGCACGCGACCGGCAGATCTGTATCTTTACGACAGTATATGCTAGGGCTTATGGGTAGTTGAGTTCTCGTTCCGGTCAAGCGGCGGTCCTCCGTAGTACTGCTTTAAAGAGGGTTACTTCTTTATCATCAATAAACCCTTTTACCAGTACATAACGTCCCTCTTTATCAATAATTTTTGAGGAAAACTGGAAGTTTACTTTATTTCAGCTTAAGATTATGATCCCTCTTGCCAAGGGCGTCAGTTTGTTTTTGAAAAGTGGGGGGGACAATAATTATTTGCAAAATGATTTTTGAGAGGTGCTGGGGATGATGACGACTACTTAAAGTAAGGCTATATTAAAATGCATCTACCATCTATTTGCAGTGGATCAGTTTCACCTGGGACCTCTGATAGTTCATAATAAATGCGAAGGAGATGTGTTTTTAATCCCTGTGCAAAGAGACCACAGTTCCTCGTATTATATGAATCTGGTCTGAGTACGTATTTTTTTAACTTCAGGTTGTTATGTTCTTTTCCTGATCATTTTCTGTTCAAAAATGCTTCAGACAGCGTTGGATGTCTAAACAAGGGTTCTTAACAGTTCTTCGGAGTTAAGGGAGACTCGCTACGCGCCCCTATGTCATCAGTAAACAGGATATAAACAGTCCAGTGGTGATTACTCTGAGACTGCAAAGGAAGCTCAGCTTTCCCTGAAACGGAAGAATAAAGTGGTGAACTATTTATCGCTGTGTATACATTTCACTGACTATATGTGCGCAAGAACGCGTTCATCTTTTGCTCAGAATCAGCGACTTGTCACAGGAAACAGACATGACTTCCTTCTCACTCATCCCCGCAGCTCCAGAGCTTTCAGACGCTGAGCGTCTACAGAGGTCAATGGGGAAGCACGAAGTGGGTTGTTCCACTGCACAAACAGGACAGTCATTGGATAAATACTGGGCTTTGTCCCGCCCATCGGAAGCTCAGCTTCTATGGGGGTCTATGGGGCAGTGGGCGGGGCCTGACACTTGGCTTCTGCAAGATGATTGGATGATCTGTCTGAGGCGAATCCCTTTTTGATTGACAGCGAAATCAACGAATCAGTGATCTTAAAGTATAAACTTCCACCAGATCGAAGTCTGTCGTTCTCTTGTTCTGAACTGATGCAGAGGCTTTACCGAGCACCAGCGACTTTGTCTTTGTTAAAAACGTCTAGAAACAAACAGACCACAGCTCAGGCTCTGTGAATATGTGGCTGCAGTGGAAGCTGGTATAAGTGCGCAGCGCTGACGTTTAGTGGCACTCATGTTTTGAATGTGTATTAAGGGTTACACATGAGGGGGGCAAACTGACGTCCGGCAAAAAGTGGGGGGGGCACGTCCCACCCGTCCCCCCCTAAACTGACGCCTATGCCTCTTGCCTTTCCTTTTTTATATGATTAATCATACAATTTCTTAAAACCCGTTCTCTGCAGCTTCTCATGTTCGATGTCTGTGAGGTGTGTTTCTTGCCAAAAAACTGTCTTGTCTTTCTCTTTTCATTTTAGTGATTGCCTTGCTTTTTTTATAGGATTATGTAATCAATTTACATTAAGTGTAACTATTTTATATTCCTCATGAAAAAAGAACTTCTGTCTGTAAGATAGAATAAAACTCAAAGAACACACACCTATAATCAACATGAGTGACTTCCACATCTGAAGTGTAAATTAAACTTTGGTGGTGGGAGGGGCAGCCCTCAAACCTAAGGGAGCCCCTTCAAGTGCAAGTTGAACTTTTTGACGTATTAAAATCAAAAAGTTGCACAAAGGGGAACCGAAAGAAACAGGTCCCAGAGTGGTCAATTTAACTTTGATGGGTTAATAAGAAAAACCTGTACACATTTTTGTTATTTTCGGTCAAGTGTTGTATTGGCATTACGCCAAAGTCTTACCAGTCTTTTCCAGGTTTACGTTGCCATACCGGAAGACCTCAAAATGAATTTCAAGTTGTTTTCAGACGTTTCGATGCCGCCAAGTGTGGCTGATGAGTGACTTGTGTTTAAGGTTGAACCACTGCACTGCTAATTTCCATCTCACAAGGGAGAACAAAGAGATCTGCAATCCTCCATTCTAGGTTTGTTTCCTATTAATTTCTGGACTAAAAATAACAAATTGAGCAGGCCAGACTTGAACAACTTCTGTTAATCTCCTTCCTGACAGCATTATGCCAGATTAAGGCAGTTTGGCTTCCTCCAACCCCTGAGGGCCAGCGCCAGAACAGCAGCTGATTAAAAACAGTCAGACTGAGAGACAGCTTGGTCTGCGCTTTTGAACAAACAAGTGACAAACAGTTAAAATAAAGTTCCCTCTGCTTTTCACTTTCACCACTGTTACTCATGTTGCTCTCCTGAAGACGCCTTTTCAAACCTGTCCACCCAAGCTGCTCTTTGAATGAAAAACTGATTTTACAAATTTAACACCAGCTCTACAGCAGAAAAGGCTCCTTTGTCATCCTAAAAAGCAATTATCGTGTTATATTTTTAAATTATGCAGTCTCAACACCCTCCTTATGTGGAATTAAAATATGGGACTGTGATCAGGCAGGAGCTGGGGCCAACAGCATGTTCGACCTTTTTTTCTCCCAACAGGATTAAAATGCTCCAGTACCAAGCATACATGAGGAAGATGAAATATCCAATGTTTTTTTACGGGTGCAGATGATGAGTGGCTGCTCTGATAGTCCCCTGTGTCAATCAGTCAGGTTACTTCGTTAGGTCAGCAGATTCAGAGCCACGGGGGGATGCTTATTCAAATCCCCAGAATATGCAGAGACAGTGAAAACACCTCAGTCCATGAATAACAATAAAGCTTCCTGTGAGGCGTACGGAGAGTGGGAGAAACACAGAATATTAGAGAGGCTGTGTGGAGGGAGGGGGCCTGTACTTACAGAAAAAATATATATTTAACATTTTATGAGGATGAGCACATTAACCAGATGCTGAACAAGCAACACACAAACATACTAACCTAAAAAAAAAAAAACAAGCCCAGGTATAAATACTAAACAGAGATTATATACAGGACAAGCGCTATTGTCAACAGGGTGCTTCAATCATTCTTTCGCGCTTCAGTCATTCATATGTTCCAGGTGTACAGGTCAGATATATGTTATTTGATTTCAGTCCCAGATAATCTGCTGGACACCTAAGTGTTCAGTCCCTGATTTTTTTCAGCTCCAAATAATAACTGTCAGTAAATGCACTGCAGCATTGTTCTGGGAGCAAAGAAAAATCTTTAACCCTAGTTTTAGCTTCAGGTTTACTCTGCACCATTTGTTGTGACTGCTGAAAAGTTTTCTCCATATTTTCTGTTTCTCCTTTTTTAGTGAAGATGTTTCCAACATATTTCCAACATATATTTAACAACTACTCTTTTAATATATGGTATGATAGATCTTATTTACATAAAAGTATTCCTCTTTTTCAAGTAGAAAAATTCAGAAATTTAGATTTTTGTTTTCCCTACTAAGGTTATTATCAGTGGTACATACTGTATGTTGATGTATTATCACAGAGAGGTACAGGTCAAAGTGTAGGCAGGACATTATTATGAACTAATTTTTTTCTTTTTTTTTAATGGCAGCAATATGCTTTACATTTTTATAAAACACATAATTTAACAAAAATAGTCAAAACCAATTTTTCATGCAATGGAACCATCCATGTAATTTTCAAGCAATACTTTGAAAGAAAACCAAGTCATGACAAAGTAACTTTTGAAATGAGGTCCAAGTGACACAAAGATAAAAGGAGGGATAACTTGAGTCCATGACCTGACCAGGTAAAATGCTTCATTCTGATTGGTCAAAACCCTTTGACAAAAGTGATCATTCACATTCATTTTGTGTTGTTTGGAAAATCTGGCCATAGAGATGCATTAGGGCTGAAACCCAACAGACATACACACGAGAGAAGTACACAACTGGAAAATTAAGAATAAATTTGGATGTATACAAGTAACTTCATTGTATGTATAAAAATGTTGGTTTAACTTTCTAAAGCACTGTGCACACTTAAAGAGGGGGGGTATTGTGCTTTCTTCAGTCTCTATTCTGTCTTTCTGGTGCCCCTGTAATGTCTTCATATGGTTTAAACCTCATATTAAGTCTTATTTTTCTCTCTCTGGTGTTTTAGTAAACCCCTCTTACCGTCTCTGTCTGAAATGCTCCATTTTAGCTGCTGTCTCTTTAAGGCTCCCCTCTCCACAAACCTCCTTGTCTCTGATTGGCCAGCTCCCTGGAGGCCTATTGTGAACTGTGAACAAGTCTCCTAAATATTTCTGCATACCCTTAGTATGAATAACCAGCATGGTTGCTTTATATTCATGAATAAAACATGGAACATCAGAAAACCCCTCTTTAATCACTTTCCCCCTGTACTTTTACCACACACTTAAGACAACCCGGTATACACTCAGACTTCTACGATACTTTAGTGCTGCCATATCAATTACATAGAAACAACTGCTGAACAAACATTTACTCCTATACTAAGGTGTAAATAATTTAGCATCCAAAACAGAAACAGGCAAACAGTTAAAGCATAACAACACATTTTGTGACTCATGAAACACACAGCATTTTAATTTTGTTCTATTTCTCAAACGTATCATTCTGACTCAATGCATGAGCTGTAGATCATCTTCACTGGGTTCCTGACATGATTCATTATCTCTTTTGTTCACTGCTCTGTGAAACATCTCCCAGCGGTCTATCTTTCTCCCTTAGCCAGCGCCTGTATGCATGCCTGTCTTTGTGCCTGTCTTTGTGCCCTCGCTGTTCCATTAGCACAGGAGCTAGATAAGAAAGAAACGTCTCAAAGGCAGCTGAACTGTGGGAGCTGGGCCCCGGCCGGGCCCCGGCTGGGCTCCTCTGTCTTCAGAGCAAGCCAGACCTGCTTGCACAAAGTGTGTGGCCTGCACAGATTTCTCTTTCTCTTACACTTTCTCTCACCCACTGTATCTCTGTGTTTGGACCTTCCAGCTCTCATGCCCCCCCCCCCAAGCAGATATCTAGGCTGCTTTCAGAAATCAGCCAGCCACAGTGAACAACAGGAGGAGGGGAGAGACCTTACACTCTGGCTTGGTGCCAGCACTGTTATTTTCTTCATCACAGAACCCGCCTTGATACAAATAATGGAAAGCACTGGCAGTCTTTCAGAAAGACAGCGAGAGGAAAGTGGGCCACTGCCAACCCGAGGCTATGCAAATCCATCCACAGCCATCTGAGTTTAGTAATCTAATGATCAGACCCAAACCCAGACGCTCCCCATCCTTTCTGTTTCCAATCTCTGACTTTTCTCTCATTTCCTCCCTCCATTCCTCCTCCTTTGTCCCCCTCAGCTCTGTCACTGCCTCTACCATCTGGTGTGAGTCCCCGAGTGATGGGCTCTGCTCTGGTTCCAAACCGGAGGGGTTAGAGTGAGAGAGAGAGAGAGAGAGAGAGAGAGAGAGAGAGAGACCACAGCTGCTGATTCCAGAATAATCTACGCTGAGCTGTTTGTGACTCATTTTGCCTCTGATGGCCAGCGTGACCACTCGAGCATGTGCTGCAATTAGGCCTTGTGTTAAGTAAAAGCTGCAATTTGCAAAGGTGCACTTCAGTAGAACAAAGCAGATTGAGAGGGTGGAGGAGAGAGAGGTGCAAGCACAAATTCTCTCCCAGGGGTTTGATTTAATTTTCTCCTGCTTTCAAGGATTTTGTTCTTTTAAGGGAAAAATATTGGTTTTGAAATTGGATACAGGTCTACATGAAAATAACAACTATTGAGTGCAGGATTAGTGAGGTGGATTCTACAGAAAGATTATTTTAAGCAGAGAAAAGCCAAGATGGGCAGGTCTGGATTCAGAAGAGGCATTAGATTTTCTTGTTTTGTAACATGAATTACAAAGCTCTTTGATCCTGTCCTGTTAGCACTCACTGTCCATCTCTGCTCAGCATTTTTCCTTTTTTTTTTTACAATCAAGCTGAGCACTCAAACGTCAATGCTTCACTCCTCACCTTGGGTTGTTATCTATAAGACCATCTGTCAAAGGCTGATGCATGTTTTCATGTTTTCACATTCAGCTTCAGGTCTCAGGGTAAATGCCAAGGGTTAGAAAATTAGAAATCAATTTATGAGTATGCAGAAAAAAGGTGAAGAATTAAAAAGTAGTTAAAAAGGGCATACAGCTGTTAAAAAGTGTCTAATATGGCTAAAGGTTTATGAAACTAAATAACAGCTGATTTCTCTCCCGCAGAGATGTTAGTCTCTTCAGCTCTTCTGTCTCACCACTCTGAGAGCTGCATCTTTTCAGCATGACACAACGGTTACAGAATCTTGGTGGGCCACCTGGATAGTGAGGCACCTTATTTTTTCATTTCAGGTTAGAAACAACATGTTCCACATTTGCAGCAAACGCTCCCTTGATCTTCAGTCTGAGCACCGACTGAAAACGGAGCCTCACCATCCTTCTGACTTTTTGGGTTTTAAGCAGGAGGAGTCAGAAAAGTTACACCTGTGTCTAGAATATGCCCCATTGAATATTTGTTCAAGTGGTTCTAAGAGCTACAATATACTGAATTTGTGTGTTCAAAGTGAAAAGATCAACACTTCAAATGGTCACTAGGTGGCACATGGTCCCTGTGAGAGAGTGATACACACCTGAACAATATCTTAAGACCAGTGAAAATTGTATAAATTTATATTTTGCACTGTCGGACATTTAAAAGGTTCTACTTAGAGTTTCAAAATGCCAAAAGATGGAATTGGTGAGGCTGAAACAACAAAAAATATTTTAAGTAATTTATTGCAAACAAGAATTAAATGTAAATATTCTGTTTATCAGCTGATCAAAAGTTTAAGACCACAGTCTTTAAAATATTAAATCTGCACAAAAATGTGGATTTAACATCATTTTCTGTCAGTTATTCACACTCTCGTGACCTCCTGACTGTTTGAGGCTGAAAATCATTTTCTCTGTGAACATGGTCGGATTGTTGAGCTGCAAAAACAAAACCTCTCACAACACAACGCCATCACTGCTGAGGTTGGATGCAGTGAGACAGACATTTAGAATCTCTTCAACAATCCTGAGGGTTCTAAAACAACAAAAAGTCAAGTGATGGACCCAATAACATTTCACTAGCCCTGAACCCAAGGATCTGATTGGCTGTTCATCAAGACAGTTGGTCCTCAACCCAAATGAAGGTCGTTACTGAAGCTGACTGCAGCCCAATAACCATCAGACAGTGTCTTAGAGAGAAGAGCTCTACCAACAAAAACCTCCTCAAAAGCCTGGTCTCCGTCCACGAAATTGCCTGTTTGGACTTACATTTTATAAATATATAAAACAAAAAAAACACACATCACAACTTTGATCAGTGCTTTAGCACCCTGTTAACTGAGTTTTTCTCTGTCACGACCAATACATCAAGAAATATGGGTAGTTGGTGGCTTTTGATTATTTTTGCATATTTTAAAACATGAAGAATTTAACAAATGCTGAGTGGTTTTATTTTAGGGAGAGTTGCTGAATCGTCAATGTCAGGAAAGTTTCATGACTTATACTCTGCCTTAGCTATATATGCTTTGCAGAGAGATAACAGCAAAACTCTAATTCAAGATTTCTACTTGAAGTTTTACTCAAGTAATGTACATTAATATCTAATGAGAGATCAAAATTAATACATTTAACATGTTTTACATCTGCCTCTGTACCAGACAAGATTTAGAAAAAAAAAAGGCTAGCTACAAAATTGTATGGCAAATTGCAGTGATATGGGAATGGTACATGGTAAATGACCAGTACTTATATAGCGCTTTTCTAGTCTTTCTGACCACTCAAAGCGCTTTACACTGCTAGTCTCTTTCACCCATCCACGCCACATTCACACACTGATGACAGAGACTGCTGATCAGACTACCACCAGTTGAGGCCAACACATTCATACCCATCCACACCCCACTGAACATCAGTGGAAGCAATTTCCTCAGTGTCTTGCTCAAGGACACTTCGGCATGTGACTGTAGAAGCTGGAATCGAACCCCTGAACCTTCGATCGAGTGACGAGTGAGTGCTGAGCATACATTGAATTAAACTTGGATTACAATAAACAGATTTTTGACTTATATCACAGACACATATTATAAATACTGGTTGTGCACAGAACTAAATTTAAATTTCAAAATATTGAAGAGGTAAATGTTTTACAAACAGGAAGATAAAAGAAAAGCCATGACTTCAGCATAACTATGGAAAGCTAGAGGTTCCAAACAACTTAAAGCATTACTGTAACCACTTCTGGACACTAGATTTCATACTTCAATCAGCAACATAATACAAAGCAATACAACTTTGTTCGTGTTATACGTGGTCACAGACCATATCAGCAACAAAGAAGATGAAACTATAATGAAAACAATAAAAAAAAGCACGTGAGATATTCAGGACAAATTGATGAGAAGGTTTGGAAAGGAAAAGATGGACATTGTCGCAGGTATTGTTAGTTTAAAGTGAGTTTTTATGTATCCTGCCTCATTTCAACAATGTTGTGACACATGAAATGTTACAAGAAAATAATTCAAAACTTTCATAAACCCACACTCTTTTCACAATAGAGACAGAAAACATATTAGATGCTCTGCCTTCAAATTTGCACCATCTTAAGAAAAGAAAAGGATGATTATAGATTTAATGGCAGAAGCACATATCACACATCAAAGCTGCGCTGAGCTACTGTCATTATTCTGATGCACCAACCTGTCATGATATTAAGCAGGAAAACAGGACTCTGATTGTTTGCTCTGACGGAAAATGCCGAAGTGGAAATGTACTGTTAAAGACCAACTACAGCAGATATACGGTAGTACTCCTCTTCTTGTTGTGGTCATGACCAACAGGAGGAACCTTTGTGTTGGTAAAACTTAAAAACCTCAAAATAATAGTGATAAAAAGAACCCAGCTTGAACAAAGGTGATGGGGCATTATTTATGTTTTTGCACAGGATGAAAAATTGAGACGCCAGCTAAGAGAACCCGGCTCCAGTCCAGCGGTCTCCACGATGAGGACCCTGTGTTAGCCACCCTGGTCAACATCCAGTCCTCCCTCACCGAGATGGATGTCCGCCTCCAAATACTGGAAAATCGCACCGTCAGCCTCCCTCAGATCCCTGCACACGGCCCGTCCACAGCGTTCCCGGACTCCATGGTGACCGTCCCTCCACCATCCGACGTCACGCCGCAAAGGTCTCTGGGAACTGCTGTCCCCGCAACTCCAGCTGGAGTGCCGTTCTTCCCACCTGCAGCAGCAATCTCCCTCCATCTCAGGAATCAAATCCTTGCAGGTAACGACATAAATTTGGTTAAAATCCTTCTATGCTCATCCGAAATGTCTGACAAAAGGCTCGTCGACTGTGGGGAAGTTTCAGTAGTGCTTAAAGAAAGTGACCCGAGGCTGTCTAAATCATTAACCATGCCAGAATTCAACGTAGCGTTTGGCGTCCACAGAGACGTCATCTGTGAAGTATATCCTGACCGTAGATTTGAACTGGACACTCTGTGCTGGATTTTACTTAACAAGCGCAAACTACCGTTCGTTCTCCATTTATTCGACTACTTCCTCGTGGTAGATTACCCTCAGTCTAAACCAGATCGCTGCATCAGTGCACTTAAAGACGAGGCCCGAAAAAAATCAATTGAATTCTTCTGCATTACTTTAGACAGCGAGCTAATGCAGGCTTCTCTCCCACTCGAAAAACTAGCCCGTATTTGAGAAATCATGAAAAGTTTTTGGGATGCACGGACGATCACCAAGCGCGAGCTTTTATCTCTGTTGGGTCACCTTAATTTTGCCATGAGGAGCATACCTCAAGGCAGATCCTTCATTTCCAGGCTTCTCGATCTCTCAAAAACAGTAGATAAGTTACATGATCTCGTCACTCTGGACGAAGGGTGTCATTCAGATCTCAGATTATGGTCAATTTTATGCGACAATTGGAACGGCATATCTTTCTTTTATAACGATATCCCCGAGAACTCCATGTCTTTGAAGTTCTTCACAGATGCCGCCCCTTCAGTAGGTTTCGGGGGGATTTATGGCTGCCAGTGGTTTGCAGGTGCGTGGCCAAAAGAGTTCAGCTCTCTTCCTGCAGATTTACAGTCCATAGCATTATTGGAGCTCTATCCAGTCGTCGTGGCATGCCTTCTCTGGAAAAATCTGTGGTCCAGGAAACAAATTACAATCCTCTGCGATAACGAAGCCACGGTTAACATCATTAATAAAGGGTGTTCTTCTGTTCCCTTCATTAATAGGTCTCTGAGACGTCTCACCTGGTCTTGTGTGATGGGAAACTTCTCCCTCCGTGCGGCGCACGTGCCAGGACTCGATAACAAAATTGCTGATGCCTTATCCCGATTTAAATTTCAGGAATTCAGAGACATTTGCCCCCACGCGGCTCCCAAAGGCTTGCTTGCTTGCAGATTTCAAGCAAACCGTGCTGGACTAGAGGGCCCCCAACAGGCATACATGGACTCTGAAACGCTTTATATGCGTCAAGGACTAGCAAAACCAACACCAAGAATGTATGATTCTACATGGTTCCACTTCTCTTCCTTCTGTTCTTCATTCTCTGTCCCTGTCATGCCAGTAAATATACCCATGGTCTGTGCTTTCATGGTCCACTGTTTTGAGTCCAGAAAAATGCAACCATCTTCCATCAAAGCATTTTTAGCAGGTATTCAATTCCATTTAAGATGCTTAGATCCTGCCATATGTAGCCTGTATGGGAACCCCTCCATTCGCCTCCTGTTAATGGACTGAAAAAGGAGCATCCAGAGTCCAAGGATAAGCGCCTTCCTCTTTCTTTACCTCTGATCCACAAGCTGGTGTCCCACTTAAGACAAGGGTGTTTTGGGGCATACGTAGATATCTTATTGGAAGCAGTTTTTTCTCACAGCTTTTTACGGTTTTCTTAGGTGTGGGGAAAATACTTCCAGTTCAGATCACTTTTCACCCATGCATGATCTCACTTTGTCAGATATCACCATAGATAATCATTTTTACTCCATTTTTCTGAAACATTCTAAAACAGATAGAGAACGTAAAAATTCAAACATCATCATCTCTGAAACTAACACCCTTTTCTGTCCTCTGTTATCTATGAACCGGTACCTGCAATGCCATCCATCTGCTAAACCAGACGAGCCCTTATTCCTGACCGACAAAGGAAAAATCATGTCAAGGTCCTGGTTCACCTCTCAAATCCGTGTCCTCTGCCTAAGATGTGGTCTCCCTCCTCAACTCTACACACCACATTCATTCAGGATCCAGGCAGCCACCGCCGCAGCAGAGCTGGTCCCTGCCTCCACTTTGAAGATCATGGGACGCTGGACCTCTACAGCTTACGAACGCTATGTTCGCCCCGGAGTGAAGGAGATCATTTCCACCCAAACAGCTTTGGGAAAAAACGTATAAACTGATACTTGCATGCTAAATAAGTTCATTGAATCAGGAGAGATGGCTGGGTTCAATTTGTGTCAGATGCATCTGATACTTAAGGATACGGGTCTACAGCACGCTTGCTGTAACACAGTTGTTAATTTACTCAGCATTAATGTAGTTCGTCCCCTGTTAGGATGCACACTTGCACCATAATACATCAAAGGTTCAAAGTAGGCTCGGCATACCATATAGCCTTTTTTTTATTTCACTTAACTGTAGTATGGCCCTTTAGGATGCACGCTGCATCATAGTCTTTCAAAGGTCTACAGCATGCTTGCTGCATCACATAGTTTTACTTCATATAACCGTAGCATGACCTGTTTTGACGCACGCTTGCATCAAAGTAACTCCAAGGTCTTCAGCATGCTCGCTGTAACACATAGCCGTCCAGGTTCATGTCACTTAACTGTGGTATGACCATTGAAGTCGTTACTGCATCGTAGCGCTCTTGATGGTTTTCGGCATGCTTGTCGATGCTCATTAATTTTCTCTCATATAATATAAATGTAGAATGACCGTCGAAACACATGCCAGTGTCATCGTGCAATCAACGGTTCACAGCATGCCTGCTGTTTTCACATAGATGTTTTTATTCATATATCACATTACTAATAGTATGACCTGTCTAGGATGCGTGCTTGCATCATAGTTTCAAGGGTCTGCAGCACGCTGCTGCAACACATAGCAATGCCGTAAGCATGCTACGTACTAGGTTCAACTTGTCTTTAGTTGTACGCTGCATTATGGTTCTCCATAAAACATGGCTCGCTCTCCATAACACATTGATGTCAAATTTCTAATCATGTAACCGTTACATGGCTTTAGGATTCATGCTTGAATCATAGGTTCCTTGGGGGGGGCTAACAGCATGCTTGCTGTAACACATACGTCTTCTCCATTCACATTACGATAGATTGCATGTTTGCACCATTATCCTTTTTAAGTCTTACACTGCCGTAACACATCGCTATTCTAATTATTCACTATATGACTGTAGGATGACTCGTTTAGGGTGCATGCAGCATCTCTTACCCCACTTGGGTTCACAGCAGGCTTGCTGTCTCACATAACTTTATTCACCTAACGTTAGTATGATAAAGTTAGGATGCATGCTTGCATCTTAGCCGTATCACAAGAATATTCGTTAAGCTATGCTTATTCAGGCATTGGCTCATTGGTTTTGGGGGATCTGCTTTGCACTCCCTGGAAAGCTCAAGCAGGCTGCTTGGCTAACCCAGGGAGTACTCTGAAACCAGAGCTGTAACACCAACTATAACTGTATTCCATTTTGGCAATAAATGGTTCAAAACTATGACGAGAGTGTACTTGAATGAAATTAAGCTCGCATAGTTCATGCAGGACACGGAAGTCATACGCCCAGCTGTTACCAGCTGACAGGCTGGTGTTCGAATCACATCTCTGCACCCCACTCAACCAATCACAGTTCATTGTAGCAATAAGGTGGTATATTTAAACACCCTCCATTCACAACTACTTCTGCTACTCCTATGCGCCATTTCTCTGCTGAAACCGAAGTAACCTCCTCAACCCCAGCCTCCTCCTGTTAAGTCTGCATCAATGTACTTAGCTACTCCTGTATGTCTTGTATCATAGATACGTCTCTTCCCCTTGGGGGATCTGCTTTGCACTCCCTGGAAAGCCCAAGCAGCCTGCTTGGGCTTTCCAGGGAGTACTCTGAAACCAGAGCTGTAACACCAACTATAACTGTATTCCATTTTGGCAATAAATGGTCCAAAACTATGATGAGAGTGTACTTGAATGAGCTTCAGTTAATGATAAATTAATCAAAGGCTACAAAGGAGGAAAACAAAGGAAAACCAGGGTCCTTAAACTGGACAAACTCACATATTCAATGCACTCCTTGCAGCAGAACAGGTTTTGTGTCCACAGTCTGGTGGGGAAACAGAGCTCAATGCTCTGCTCTCTTTTGTAGGTCTGCTGGGCAATTGTCACACCTGTGCTGGCTGGAGAGTCAGCACAGGTGTGGCTCCTGCTCTCATCAGGAGAAGCAGAGGGGGAGGGTTTCCAACAGCTAGGCTTTGATAATATCATCACATTAATCTTTATTTGAGTAGTGCCAACTAAAACAAATTTTTTCTTACTACACTTTCAAAAGGATTAGGTGTAGACTTCACTCACTAATATCACCTAAAAAAGAACCAGATCAATCTATCCTAAGCAAAGGCAGCTTTTGGCAAGCAACTGTGGCAAAGAGAAACTTCCGTTTGATGAGCAGAGGCGTTGAGTAAAGCCAAACTAATGTTAAACATCCATCTGCTGCAACCTTAACAGGCAGAGAGAGTGGAACGGAGAGAGATGGAGAGTAAAGAACAACAGCATACAATAATTTTGACAATCACATTTTCCTTCACATCATGGAATGTCTTACCCCAAGGCTGATTTGAGCTTCTATAACCAAAAGAGAGAGAGAGAAAAAGTCATTATAATTAAACAAATAAAACAGATGGTAAAGGATACTTACTGCACTCCAATTAAAGCCAAAAAGACAGGGACTTTTTATGGTGTGATCACTCAAGAGAATGATTCAAATATTAACATTTCTTCCAATGGTCAATTATTCAGATGTACAGTCAATGGTCAATTATTCAGGTGTACAGTTCAAATACAGAAGCCTTTCTCAGGTCTTATGTAACTGTACAGATGTGTTAAAACACATTTCTGAAGATGAAGTGAACACCCAACTCCACAGGATGAGGAACATCTGCTGCCATTCCTTAAAATCACAAATGTCTATTTCATTCATGTGTTATTTGACTAAATGATCATTTCAGCAGCTGTTGTTAATATGCAAAAACATAACAGCAGTGATGTAAGGCTGAGGGAAAAACCGCGGGTCACAAAGTTAGGATCTGGTCTGATCCCAGTGAGGGGCCAATGTTGCTTTCAAGTGTAATTTGAACAGATGGCTGACATCCGTTCTGTGTGAGAGGAAATACATGCAGAACTTCAGCAATGCTTTCAGGGCTGTCAGCTCACATCAAAACCATTTTACCTGAGCTTGTTTACTGCAGCTGAAGGAGCTGGGTTTACACTGGCAACATAAATTGTCTGCTTTGGAAGTCTTTGGGTGTTAATCCTAAAAAATCAGTCTACATACAGTACAGGCCCAAAAGTTTGCACGCACTTTCTCATTCAATGCATTTTCTCTATTTTCGTGACCATTTACATTGTAAATTCTCGCTGAAGGCATCACAACTATGAATGAACACATGTGGAGTTATGTACTTAACAAAAAAGGTGAATCAACTGAAAACATGTTTTATATCCTAGTTTCTTCAAAATAGCCACCCTTTACTCTGACTACTGCTTTGTACACTCTTGACATTCTCTATATGAGCTTCAAGAGTTGGTCACCTGAAATGGTTTTCTCTTCACAGCTGTGCCTTATCAGGGTTAATTAGTGGAATTTCTGCCTTTATTAATGGGGTTGGGACCATCAGTTGTGTTGTGCAGAAGTCAGGTTAATACACAGCCAACAGCCCTATTGGACAACTGTTAAAATTCATATTATGGCAAGAACCAATCAGCTAAGTAAAGAAAAACGAGTGGCCATCATTACTTTAAGAAATTAAGGTCAGTCTACTACTCTCACAGAAGGAAAATAGTCATGAAAATAAAGAAAATGCATTAAATGAGAAAATGTGTCCAAACTTTTGGCCTGTACTGTATATGAAACAGGACACAAGCACTTCATGGAGCGTTGTCCCTGTCATTGAACCCACTGGCCTTGGAATACCTCAGATCCTCAACATTCTGACAGGAAGAGGGTCAGATGCTTAGAGAAAGATTATCATGATGCTTGCCTTTCATTGTCACCGGATTTCTGTACTGTTTGGTTAACCTGTAAACTCAGTGTTGAGTTTAATCTCACAGTTTTACTGTAGGCAGGGTTAGCAGGTCTCCTGATTTATGGACTTATTCAATCAGGAAAAAATATTAAGGCAACACACCAGAGAGGATACAACTTTGGGGTGACCATGAAAACCCTACCTCCTGGCCTCCTAGAGATCCTGCATCCTCAAAGGAGATAAACTAGCTTGATAACCCATACGTCTATTTAAAACATTTCTAATTGAAGGGAACATTTATATTCTAAACATGTATTGTGAAAAAAAGCCAATTTCCACTTGTTAAGTATAAAATGAGCAACTGGCTTTTTTGTGCACATAGTAGAGTGAAATTTGAGAGAAAAGTCAAATTAATGAGTTACTTGAGTCAAAATTGAGATTTTTTTTTAATCTCAAAATGTGCCTTTTTGCATCAACATTTCAACCTTTCCTCAAATTTTCCCCTTATATCAAATTTTGACTTTTAATCTCAAAATTTTCACTTTCTGATCAAAAATTGTAACCTATTTTCTAATTTTTGTCTTTTTTTCTCAAAACTGTGACTTGTATAACACATTTTTTTTATGTATTACATCAAAATCATGACATTTTCCCATGATGACTTTATTATCCCAAAGAATTGACCTTTTACCTCAAAATTGTGTCTTTTATCGCACAATTTTGACTTCATACAGGCCAAAAAATATGAAAAAAGTTGAATTTTCCTTTTTTTTATATGGCAGAGATGGGCTTCTATAATAATGCCTCACCACATGCTCGAATAAACAGAAAAAAAAAATTGTATTCCTCTTTTGCAAAAACATAAATAATACCCTATTATCTTAGTCATGGTTTAATATAGATTTTAAGGCATTTGAATTTTCAGCTGACACAACGGTATCAGCTTTGCAGACAGTACATAGTGGCTCCAATCGGTCACAACCACGACAAGCAGAGGGGTTCTACTGTTTATCTGCAGTTCATCTGTAAAAGTACATTTTCCCTTTAGCATTTTCTGTCTGAGAGTGCAGAGCAAACAGTCAGAGTTTCATGTTTTCCTCCTCAACATCTTGTCAGTTTGGTGCATCAGAATAATGACAGTTGCTCAGCGCGTCTCCACTTTGTTATTATAAATACCAATGGTCTGTAGAACAGGCTGAGAAAAACACAAAACATTTGGGGGAATTTATAAAATCTCCCTGGATATAATTTTACCACCAAAAAGGAGGACATGTTCAGGCAAAAAAGGACATTTGGTCAGCCTATACAGCTTTTCCTTCTTTTACTCCTGCCCCAAATCAACTCCTTCTCAGGTTGTGGATGCTATGGTTGGTTTCAGAATAACTGCTGCATGTGGGTTGGAGTGAAGATTAGCACAAACAGCTCAAACCCTGTTTTTTTGCCAGTGCTCCACTTTGAAGCAGCATTCAGTAAGTACCAATTTTGTCAGTGAATCTTATTTTAGTTGTGGTTAATGAACAGGAAAATAAATAAAAGTAAGACTATTTCAAGATCACTTATAAAGATCCCACATGGCCTTTAAATCAATATCTTGTGTCAACTTTTTATGTCTAGCCAGGTAATCACCAAAGTAATAAATGGCCAGCAAATCATTTTGCAAACTTGAATCCTAGGTGGGTGAATATGACCCCCTTCTTTCCCTCTTTTTTTGTGAGGACCCAGCACACCTTGTCAAGATCACCACCTGCTCACCTGCCATTTCTTTTATTTTGTGTTTTTTTGATGGTAACTTTGCTGTGGATTATTTTCAGTCTCAGTATTGTCTGTTTCATGACACAGAATGATCACTATTAAAATGTATTTGGTGATGTGTGTTCCTGTTTCATTAATTCACTTCATCATAGCTGTATACTTCCCTGTATCTGAGCAGTGTGGTCTGTACCACAGTGTGCTGCTTGTTTCAGCAGGTTTGTTTGTTCTTGCTGTTAGAGTAGTTTTGTACAGAGCTATTTGTGGCAGACTTATAAAATCATGAGTGTTTGCTTTCATACAGTGACTCGCTGTGCATCACAGCTGAGCTGACAACAGAGCTGTCAGTCAGCAGAGAGAAGAGCTGTACGGCTAATAGCTACTGATTCAGTCACAAGTCACTGAGTCAGAAATCATTCAACTTGGCTGGTTCTTTGTTCAGGTTCTGTACCTACATGTACCAAACACCTCCTCCTCCTTCAGTCAGCCTCTGGTACTCTTTTAAAGGGACTATTTTCTGTAAGAATATAGGGAACTCTGAATCCACTGCTGTTCATTTATCCCACAGATGGCACAGCCAGCACTGCCGTGAGCCAACAATGTTTGGTGCCATTGACAGATCCTAAGCCAAACATAGCTTATATCCTGCTTTTCACATTCTGACTTTCTGAGGTTTTTCTTCTCCTGGAGTAACTCCTGCACCACACCGATTATTGAGGCGTTTGGCCTCAGGATGGTTTCAAAAACTGGGACTGACATCTGTGTTCAATGCAGCCTGCTTTTCAAACACTCTGTCCCACGCATGAACTCCTCATGCTTTCCAGACAGTCTCAGGATGATCAGCGGCACTTTGACAGTGGCAGATGCTCTCTCACAACCTGAAGACTTCTTCTGGTTTGTGGTGGGTGTCGAGGATTGTGCATAGAGAAGGAAGACAAATGGAAACCTTCCATACTTGTGACTCTCCTGTGTTTTGGTTCGGTCTCACATGTTTAAAAGGGAGATATCCCCATAACCAGATAGTGAGAAGGTCCAGTCAGCTGATTGGTGAGTGGGATGGGCATCATGAACGAGTTCCTGTTAAGAATCAATAACAGCTACAATACACCACATCCATCTCAGCGCTGTCTGCCAGCAAGACTGAAGTGATCATGAGCAATACTACTTCTGATGACACAGCTTTGATGCATAAATTCAGCGTAGGGGAGATTGAGTGGAAACTGTGGGGAAAAAAGCCTGTGACTTTCAAAATAAGACAAACCATGTCAAAATAAGATTTTATTTGGCTGGACTACGGTAATAAACAGACATAATGGGCCTCATTCAGAATAAATGCGTGGAAATGTTCTTACTCCCCGCACGAAATGAGAATATACGCAAAATCACCGTCGTATTCATGATATGTGCGAACCAGCCGTTGTTCGCACCACCGTGCGTATATTAGTGAATCAGAATCATTCTAAATCCACGGGCACCTTCCCGCATCCCGAAATTAGCATAAACCACGCCTCAATTCACCTATATAAGGACATCTGTTCAGGGGTTCAGAAGAAGGGGCAGTCTTCCTTTAGGTCCTCGTTGTCAGCGTCAACCACACAGCTCGTTCTCTCGGTGTCCCAGCAGAGACTCGTCTGCAGACCGGAGAGGTGATAAATGATCAGCTGATTCTCCTGTGAGGGAGATCGTACCGTGTATCCGTAACATAAATAACACATTAAAACAGCTGCTGGATATTTTTTGCAAACAGGTAAATAAATCTGAGTGAATAGCTGAGCTGTGTGTGCGTCATTTGCTCCGAAAATATTAAAAACCATAAGAAGATGCAAATTACGTTTTCATTTAGTTTGCACAACTTTATGAAACTGTTTGTCAGAGCAGTCGACAATTTAATCAACATAAAATAATGTAACATTCTGATATGCACATTATTATATTTTAAACTCTAAATGTCAAAGAAAAGTTACATGCAGGCTCATGACTTCAGCACAATGACAGCAAGCTCCAGGTTCCACACAACTTTAAGCATTGCTATTACCACTTTAGGAGATCGCCTGCTTTAGTCAATAACTTAAAACAAAACCATGACATATGATATTTTTTCTTAATTTACCTCCAGAGAAAACCAGATCCAGAGTGGACCTTTGCAATCTCCAGGTGCCAAGCAAAGAGATAACTTTTATGATGTTTTTCCCTCTCATTTAAGTCACGATTGGTGGAGCCAGAGCACTTTTTGTGATCATGATTCATTGTTTTTCTTTTTTTAATTTAATTCTGACTGCCCTGTGTGGCTTCATGTTAATGATATTTTGTAAATTGGATGTGAAAGTGGAATGCCTTCATCTTGCTGTCGAACAAAGCTATCTAACCTATCAAATGAAGCTGGCGTTAGTTCATGCAGGGACATGGAAGTCATAGGCCCAGCCATGAGCAGCTGACAGGCCGACTTTTGAATCACACCTCTCCACTTAACCAATCACAGCTCGCTGTCGACCAACAAGGCGGTGTATTTAAACATGTCTACATTCACAACTATTCCTGCTACTGCTATGCACCACACTGCTGCGTCTCCAAGTTACCTCCTCCACCCCAGCCTCCTCCTGTTAAGTCTGTATTCATGTATAATATTCATGTTTAATATTCATGTATAATACTCATGTATAAAGTGTGTCTTGTTCCCCAGGGGGGGGGTTGCTTTGCACTCCCAGGAAAACTCCAGCAGGCTGCTTGGCTAACCCAGGGAGTACTCTGAAACCAGAGCTGTAACTACAACTGTATTTCCATTTGGCAATAAATGGTTCCAATCTTTGACAAGAGTGTACCTGAATGAAATAAAGACACCTAACCTTACCTAAACTCATCATGAGTCAGCAACACTATGACAGGAACAAGGAGGTGTTTTGAAAATCCAAATACAGCAGCAGAGAAGCACTGAGGCAAGCAGGACAGAGAATAAAGAGACAAACCCAGCTTCAGGAGCAGTGTCATCGTCCTGCCAGCTCACTCACTGTGTGAGAGAAGACATGCTGCTGTGATTTTCAGTATCTGTTAAAGCACACCAAGGAAAATCTGCTCAAGCATTGATTTAAATGCAATCAGTAACATCAGATTTAATGTGAATTGTAGTGTTAAAACAAGCCCATGTTAAGATTTGGATATGAGAGAATATGTTAAGTTAATTCGACCAGCAGGTCGGTTTGCAAGAATCTAATTTCTCTGAGCAGCTACCAGCTCTGAAATATGAAGAACTGATTTTCATAGAGGCACAAGTAAATCAATAAATTCATCTTTTGATGAAGATTTTGTGTCAGCTTGTTTCTGGCTTGTGTATAGTGAGCAGGTGGTGATACAAGTTAGAGAATAAAGTATGAGGGTGAAACTGATGCTGAAGTGCTGAAATCTGCCGTTTGCTCGGGGTCTGGTTGAGGCTGGCTGCTGAAGTTCTGGAAACCACAAACACAACCATCCTGTGATCAGAGCCCCTTCAGTCTCACCCTGTCAGGATCCTATTACTCATTGCTGTTCCCTCGCTTTATGTTATCCTGTGCATAAAGAACAGAAGCAGGTTAAAGGCAACAGTAAAGCAAATCATCAGAAATTTACTCAAAAAAAATAGTTTGAAAAAAGTTTTGGGATTAGTAAAGCACAGGGCCTCTTGAAGAAGTTTTTATGTTTTTGCTTTACTTCCTCATTAAAAACTGTCATTTGAACGTTACATCACAGAGGGGGGGGGGGGTCCTGCTGATTCTGCCTTTGTTTAACATTAACAAACATGGATCAGACTTTCACCGCTGTCAATGAAGAGGAAGAAAATCTGTATTTCTATACATATGATGGTCCTCAGGGTTGTAATGATGAACCTGTTAGACAGGATGAAAAGCAGGAACAGGGCAGGATCAGGAGGAATAACGGGTAAAGGAGAGCAGTGAGCTGTGGTGCAAGGAGAACCAGAGGAGAACAGAGTGAGGCCTGGTGAGTGGCCAGTAAGCAGCTTAATGTTGTGTTCACATCAGCGTATTTAAAGTTTGAAATCAGAAACAAAAACTTGAAAAATAAGCACTAAGTGTAAGTGCTGATCATTAACCGTTCAGTTGTAAAGGAGTGTCTCCTAAAAACA
>RPOG01001021.1:58504-170208 GCA_008086565.1 Thalassoma bifasciatum
AACAAACATGGATCAGACTTTCACCGCTGTCAATGAAGAGGAAGAAAATCTGTATTTCTATACATATGATGGTCCTCAGGGTTGTAATGATGAACCTGTTAGACAGGATGAAAAGCAGGAACAGGGCAGGATCAGGAGGAATAACGGGTAAAGGAGAGCAGTGAGCTGTGGTGCAAGGAGAACCAGAGGAGAACAGAGTGAGGCCTGGTGAGTGGCCAGTAAGCAGCTTAATGTTGTGTTCACATCAGCGTATTTAAAGTTTGAAATCAGAAACAAAAACTTGAAAAATAAGCACTAAGTGTAAGTGCTGATCATTAACCGTTCAGTTGTAAAGGAGTGTCTCCTAAAAACATCAAATCTAAACTAGAAAAGCAATTTCTGAAGAAATTGCGCTGTGAATGCAGAAGCTGAAGCAGCTCACGCTGAACTGCTAATGCAGAATCCTGAATATGCTGAATGACTGAATTTATCTGAAAATGGTTGAATGAATCTTGAAAAAGCTTGCACTGAACTGCTGAATGCAAAATGTTGAAGGAGAACTCTTGAACATGAACATGAAGACTTGGCTGAAAGGATGTGAAATAATGTCCAAAATGAAAATATGAATGGGTAAATTGAAGAATAAATGGAAAAAAAAGGAAATCAATGAATCACAATGAAAGAATTTTTTATCCCTAGAAGTTGTGTGGGAATTATCAGAATTATCAGATGTTTGAGACAGTGAAGTGTATATGTGTGTGTGAGAGAGAAAGAGCTTGTGTGTGTGTGTTTGTGTGTACATGGTTAATGTGCTGATGTGTGTGTGTGTGTGTGTGTGTGTGTATATGGTTAATGTGCTGATGTGTGTGTGTGTGTGTGTGTGTGTGTGCGTTTGTTTGGTGTGTTTGTGTGTGGGTATATGTTTGGTGTGCTGGTGTGCTGTGTGTTGGTCAGTGATGCAGATAAACAATCACTTGAGTATCTTTCTTCATTAGTGTTCTGATCTGTAGGTATAAACAGGTGTGTCAGATCACAGGTCTCCATGGTAACCTGCTCGTTAGGCTGTTTGAAGCTGCAGCTGTTTGATTTAACTGACAGACAGTCGAGGAGGAGCTGGATTTGAGCCAGGGACAAGGGTGCGAATATCCATAGGCTGCGCAAAATCCTTAAGGGCTAGCAGAAAACCAAAACCACCATTAGATTCCCAAGGCCCAAATGTATCTATTGATGTAAAGTTCCTGTCTGTTGAGCCACAGGTTTCACCAGAAATGTGAGTTAAAAAAGTGTTACTTTTTCTTTATCTCTCAGAAAGTCCCTTGAAAATTAACATTAGAGCAGATGGGGGCATATGATGACTTTCTGTGACAGTTGGCCATCTGCAGGCTTTGTTCTTTGTCCTTTTGGTGTCAAGGGTCATTAATCAGAAGCAGAACAAGATTACCTACGTTTTGAGCCCAAATTTGTGTATGTGGAGTGAAATTTGTGGCCCCTAGGCCTGTTTATCCAAAAAGTTTCCAGGTCATTTCTCTCCTGGTCCACACTCTAAAATTCAAATCCTCACTCTACAGTTTGAACATTCCACCACATACACACCAATGTTAAACTGCTGCAAGGGCTGATAAACTTCATGACCTTTGAAGGAGTTTTGTGAAGAAACTATAAATGCTAGAAAGAAGCTGAAATATACTGAAGAAAGCCAAACGATGGCTGAACATTTTGNGTTTGAGAGATTATAACTATAGGATCATAAGGATAAAATTAATCAGTGACACCTAATTTGAAAGATTAAAGTTTCTAGTTTTAGAAAATGTCATGTTTTATATGTGGCTAAAGTCCACATCAGGGTAAATGCAGCTCTGCATCCTATTTTGAACTCTGTCATATCACCTGGCAAATACTCTGTCTGCCAAAAGTTTGAGTGCCGGACGCAACAACAGTCCTGGTTGTTTTACAACAGGGTCTTCTGCAATCCTTTAATCAGAACCCAAGCACCCAAAGAGTAATGGTGAGGAGTGTGTTTTTCCTGTCTCAGAGGACACAAAACAGGCTTTTTACCCCTGGTGCTCTGTGAGGCTGTAAACCTGGGTCAGGAAGGTGCAGATTCCTGATTGAGGCCCAGGGAAGCACACTACAGCCAGCACCTGTGCATCTGATTTTCTGTTTGTGAATCTCATCCCCACCAAAAGAGGCCTAAATTGTGCTCTCCACACAGACTGTGATGTAACTTAATGGCAGAGAGATGGCAGCCGAATAGCCTTGACAGGGGCCGCTGTGCTTTTACTTCCATTTCTGAGTGAATGATAGAATAATGACATGTGAGTCCTTCAAATAGTGTGAGTATTTACAGAGGGTGAGATGGAACTTTAACAACTTGTGTCGTGAAAATAACAGGCCCATACAGGAAATACACAAAGTATGTAATGTTAAGGATGAAATAACTTGAATATTTCATTGCAGGAGTTAGATCATATCTGAGAGGATTTCTGAGCTGAGCAACTTGATGCATTCCAGCAAGAAGCGCTTTATCAGCATGCCAATTTCTGATCACATCCAAGTAGCCAGATCCATATTGTTTGATATGTGACACGTAACCTCATTGAGGGAGTAATTACTGTTTCATCTCTGGGCTGCCTCAGATGTGGAAGATGGCAGGGCGGGATGGCTCAGGAGCCTCGGGGGAGACGGAGAGTGTCCATGTTCTGGGAACCAAGACAGCTTTTATACGCCGGGTTTGATCAGCCCTCAGGCGAGGCCCAGCCTGAGATGTGTGTGTGTGTTTGTGTGTGTGTGTGTGTGTGTGTGTGTGTGTGTGTGTGTGTGTGTGTATAATAGTGTGCGTGAGAGAGTGTTAGTTGTGAGTGTCGTCCTGTGTTTGAGTCATGTTTCCTAGCATGAGTGTGAGTTGAGATGCTGTATTTACAAGCAGGATCAGGTAGTGCTACATGCATGTTGTGTGTGGGGAAAAAATAGCATTGACTGCTCGTTGCTGTCTCACCACAACCAGGTCACACACCTGCTGTGGACACGAGCCCATTAAGGTGTCAGGTTCAGAGGGTCAGACCGGGCTACTGGAGCTCAGAGCTAAGAGGTTGATCAATGAAAAGAGAAAATTCAGATACACAGACTGAGGGTTCTTGTTACCTAAAGAAAAATGTATTCAAATGTCTCTATAACTGTTGCAGTGAGCTTAATTTGCAATAACAGCAGTAGATATAGTGGCCTGAGGCTAACATCAGTTCTCACTATCTCACCAAGTTAAAGTGATTGGAGGGACAGAACAGGAGCTGCATTAAAGAGCTGATAGCTGTCAGTGTACTCTTCACACACTGCTGGAAACCAGACACATGCAAATGAGATGAGATTTTTATGTCACTTTCCCTTCAGAAACACTGAATTAGCTAAAATGCAAAATTTGAAATGAGGAAAATCCCATGAAAAAACTGTAACAACAAAACTGAGGAGGGGCAGATGATATTTTATGGGACAAAACTAACAGGTTTCATATTGTGTGTGTATGACCATCAGACCACTCTGTTTCAAAAGTTATGGAGAAGTTATAAAACTCTATCGTGATGTGTCGTTCATGAACTATTCATTCAAAATGAGTGAATCATCTGGATGAACAAACTGAACTGAATCACTTACTTCAAAGAGTCATTCATTTTTCAAATTCAGTCGCTCTCTCCTGTTTTGGGTCTCTCTCCAGATCGCAAGAGTTGCCCAAGCCAGCCTGTAGATTTAACTGTCGGAGCCATATGCACGACAACAGTTTACAGGCTGAAGATGAGGTGGGCTGATCATCTGGCGTATGTATTGAGTGTTTCTTCACAGAATCAGTAATGTAGAAATGGAGCAACAGATGCAGTTGCTGTGGTAGTTGTCCGGTCTGCATGTCATGTCTCAAAGAAAGTGTAATGAGCACACACAAAGTTGAGGATTCACTGAAAACTCAGGCTCGCTATTTACAGGGTAATGGTGGCCTTGTTGTTTCAGAAAAATGTTCCCTGGAGGCCGGTTTTTTTTTTTTTTTTTTTTTTTTTTTAAGTTATTTTTTTGGCCTTTGTGCCTTTATTAGATAGAGGAGGACAGTGGATAGCGTCGGAAAGGGGAGAGAGAGTGGGGAGTGACATGCGGGAAATGGGCCACAGGTCGGATTCGAACACGGGCCGCCCGCTTGAGGGCAAGCCTCATGGTGCGCAGCCATATCCACTCGGCCATCCGCGCCCCCTGGAGGCCGTTTTTAAAGGTTCCCATTTCAGGTCAGCTAAGACGCTGTTTTTGTATAAACGAGAGGCCCAAACACAACAATACCTTTGTATTTTATCATAAAACAGTTGTCCTGTAAACCTTGCCTGAAAGGGACCATATTCTTTACTTTGAAAAACCCTGACACCGCCGGAATAAAAACAGTCTCCTTGAATTAAACCATCAATAGTAGCCAAACAGCCAATAAACTCCTGAAAGTTAACAAAAAAATATCATCTTCACGTAAAATGGAAATCATATTAACCCTCTGAGGCATGAATTATGAAAGTCAGTGTCAGGATTTTTCCTTCCAGTGTTTTTTAATTTGTCTTCAAGCATGAAAAGTTTTTTTGTAACTCAGCATTCAACTTGAAACAGTGTGAACTTAATGTAAATATGACTTATTTTTTGTTTGACTTCTTTTCTTATTTTTTTGGTAATTTCATGAATAATCTTTCTTTAATGCTTTGTGAAACAGTTTAACTCTCTTTCATCCACTTAAACACTAAATTATTTATAGTTATTACACTGTTTTACCCTCAAATGTTTGTCTATGACTTTTTTTGGTTTAAAAAAAGTATATACACTACCAGTTAAAAGTTTTAGAACACCCCAATTTTTCCAGTGTTTTTACTGACAATTATGCCGTTTAATGTCTCATTGCACTCAGACGTCAAAGCAAGGTACAAATAAGCAATTGGAGTCAAAAAAGAAATGATGGAATCAATTTATAGACCAAAATGTATTCTAAACTGTTGACTCATCAAAGTTGCCACCTTTGGCAGATATAACAGCTGAACACACACGTGGCATTCTTTCTACAATAGAAATCAAATATTCTTCAGAAAGTTCTTCCCATGTCTGGTGCAGAAGTTCCCATAAATGTGTGGCACTTGTGGGTTGCTTTGCTTTCACTCTTCTGTCCATTTCATCCCAAACCAGCTCAATGGGGTTTAAGTCTGGAGACTGTGCTGGCCACTCCATGTTTTCAAGTTTACCAGCTTGTTCTTTTTTCACAAGATAGGTCTGGCATAGCTTGGACTTATGTTTTGGGTCATTATCTTGCTGTAAGATGAACCCCTGACCAACTAGACTCATACCAGAGGGTATTGCATGGCGCTGCAGGATGCTGTGGTTGCCGTTTTGGTTCAGGGTGCCTCTCACTCTGAACAAGTCACCAACACTGGATCCAGCAAAACAAGCCAAGGCCATGACACTTCCTCCTCCATGTTTGACAGTTGAAGCCACACACTGTGGAAGGATCCTTTCACCTACTCTACGCCGTACAAAAGTCCTGCCTGATGAAACCAAGATTTCTAATTTTGATTCATCAGTCCATAATACCTTTTTCCAGTCTTCAGTTGTCCAATGGCAGTGTTTCTTGGCCCAGGCAAGCCTCTTTGTCTTTTTCTGACGTCTTAGCAATGGTTTTCTTGCTGCAACTGGTCCAGTCAAACCCGCAGCTCCAAGTCTTCTCTTCACAGTTGAAACAGAGACTTGCTTCCTACGACCACTATTAAGCTGTGCTTGAAGCTGTTGTCCTGTGAGCCGGGCTGAAACACAACCTGTGGCTCCTCCTCCTTTGACGTCTTGCCTCACACTGTTGCTGAAGGAGACGCATGTGAACGCGCATGCAGGAAAACTAACACACGTTTCAGCTGCAGCCTGAAAATTCAGACCTTAGACCAGAAGAAATAAGAGATGAAACGTAACAAAGCATGAACTGAGGAATGACCTTGAGTCCTCCCACGAGTCCTCATCTATCCAGAGCTCGAGTCTGAGTCCAAGTCCGAGTCATCAACGCAGCAGTCCAAGTCGAGTCACAAGTCCAGCATATACAACACTGGTTGAAGCAGTTTTAGCCACAGAAATCTACCATTGACTTACATTCAAAAATTTGTTTGAAAATATGTTTTAGCAATAAGTAAAACTGTTGAAACTGTGAAAAATGAAAGTGCGATTCCACTAAACATGTTGTATTGCATATTTTTCTTTCTGTAAAAACTGTGCATATTTTTGAGGCTGTGAAAACTTTCAGAAAACGTACGAAAGAATAAAGTAGAATCACAACATGTTGAAACGCTGACACAGCATTTCAACATGACAATGCTGCTGTGTTGCCATGCTGATGGATACATACAGAACAATCTTCCAGACTGAACTTAGATTAGAGCCTTATTACGGTCAGAATCAGTACCTTTCTATGTGTTAAATCATTTCTAGATAACCTATGATTCCTCAGTGATGAAGCAAACAGTTGTCTCCAGAGAGTTTGCAGTCCCTGTGATGCTGATGGTTATGACATCTGACACCTGGGGGTGAAACAGCTCCAGCTCCATGGAAGAAACTGTATTGTGAACAGTGAACTCTGTACCACCTTTATGCATCATGACTGCCTTACTGTACACTGGCAGGAAGCTCATTATCCAGGTACAGAGTGGACAGATTTGAGCTCCAACCCTGTGCAGCTCCCCCTGAGAGCCCCCTGGACAGACTGTAACCCTGGAAATGAAGAGCATCTTCATTTAGCACAAACATAACCCTGACTACAGTACGTGTGTGAAGATTGCTGTCACTTTCCTATGATTTATCTTCTCTTTAATTGAACTTGGTGTTATCTTAACGAGATCTTTGTTGGGATTCATTCCGTTTCTTTTCTTCCACTTCTAAACCAGGTAAAATCAAATCAATCCATCCCAGGCAGGTCATCACAGCTTATTGAGGCAACAGCCAGAGAGATGAGCCTCTCATCTGTTGTTGTGATGACACACAAACACAGAAGGCCGTCCGCTGAGGAGCTGCAGTAAAGGTGACAGGTCAGAGTCAGTGTGAAGCTGAAGTATGGGCATCCTGCTGGCAGGTCAGATGCTGGAAATAGAACAGAGCCCATTAACACAGCAGGACACAAACAGAGAGTGTGGACACCAGCTGATCATTACGGGCTGTTCTCTATCACATGTGAGGGTGTTTTCTGCTCCTCTGGTCTGTAAACATTACCAACAGCATACACACACACAAACACACACACACACACACACACACACACACACACACACACACGCACACACACACACACACGCACACACACACACACACACACACACACACACACACACACACACAAACAAATGACATGTTTTACCTTAGCCCTATTAACTGTTTATCGGTTCTTTATTTCACAGGTTATGGAGTATTTAAATGAGGTCCTGACACTAAAAAGCAAAGAGGTAAACAAAACACAAATTTTAAAAATTGAAGAAGCTAGTACTATTGATTTTTCCATATCAATTCACATATCATTCATTCAAAGTCCAGTCTACCTGAGTATTGTTGCTGACCATGTCCATCCCTTCATGAGCTCATTGTATCATCTGCTGATGGAAACTTCCAGCAGGAGAATGCTCCACGTCTCTAAGCACAAATCATATCATATCATCAGAATCACCAGGGGATGTAAACTTACCATGAGTGACAGAAAGGTTTTTGTGATATCATGCACATTCCCTGAGAAAAGGCCAAAAAAAAATCATACATTCTGCTGGGGTACATAAACGTTTGAGCACAACTGTATATAGTTGCAGAATCTTAAGAGATTTAAGCCAGGGGTAGAGGTCAGCTAAGGATAATTTACAGTGTGGTGATTAAAAAAAAACAAGCGGTAATTTCACCTCAGCATTTACACTCAGTGAGCTGCACGTCATCAAAGAGAGACAAGTGTAACTGTGCCCACAAGGGGGCACTAAACTCAACACAAACTGAACATTCATCAAAGAAGCTTTAATTATTCAGGCAAATCAAATATTTAGCATGTGACTGCTTCGTACCGATGCGTTAGAGAGTCGAGGAGGATCAAAAAAGTGTAAGAGAAACCAGATTACATGAGCTCACAATGTTCATTAGCTGGCTGACTGTCCATGATGATGGTTGGTTTCACGCTGCCTGCCGACTGTGGAGCCACAGGCCCCAGGTGCCCCTGCTGCTCCTGCTGAGCCCAACCTGAAAGAAGGGGAAGATAAAAACACACAGCGTCATGTGAACAAAGGTAAGACTACTCCTATCCCTCTTTTTCTCTTATTACCGGTCTGTTTTAGTTCAGTGATATAACTCATCACTGAGGGTGTGTATCTGAGTCATCATTGAGTCTGGTTCTGCTCTGTGTTTCTGTTTCTCTGTGTTAAAGGCACATTCAGCTGTGTAGCTGCTTGCTCCATGTAAAATCACAAAGAGTGCTTTCAAGACCTTTCTACTTTGTCAAAGTTTCATAAGCTAACTTTTTTAGGATAAAACAAAATGTTATGATTGATTTAGAGTAAGTTTGCTTACATCAGAGCATGGAGCGTCAGTCCTGATGTAGATCATTCAATGAAATAAATTGACATTTTGTTCACATAAAAATTTATCAGACATGTCACATCTAAAATGATAACTCATCTTCTCACTGTCAACTATTTGCCTCACAGGGTTGGACTACACTAATGGTCACTTGTGGCAATATTTATTATTGATGCGGCTCATGACACAATCTTGTGGGGTGCATTCAGTCTGCATCGCCTTTAAATCTGCCTCTCAATCCACTTCCCTGCTCCGCCTGAACTGCTGCTGCTTTTAAACTGTTGCTGCTTTTAAGCATGAATATTTTATGTGTGATGTGAGGTGTTCTTGCATCCTCTCTATCAATATGTCATACTTACATGTTGGCTGATTTCGCACAGATGGCCATAGAATAAATAGAATTGCTATTGGATTCAATCAAGCATGGTGGACTGATGTGATGGACTCGATTGCTCCGCTTTTTTATGCACTCTGAGTGTTTTTGAGAGTTCTCTGAGGGGTCTAAAAAGACATTTGAAATGCTGCGCACAATTATTGAAGCACCAGGAAGATTTCCCGACAACCAGCCCTCAAATTCTGACAATTTGTCGCCTCTCAGCCGGCACATCACAGTGATGAATGAAAAGGATCTTAGCAAACAGAGCCGAGCGGGAGAGCTTCACTTACTGTTCAGATTATTAGAGCACTGTTGATCAAATTTACGAGTGTAATTTTGCCCGGACATGCTTGTGTTTTCCATTTACATATGGTTTATAGAGCTGTGATTTCATTTACATAATAGGGGCTCAAAGTGATATGCTGATGAAAGCAGAAGGGAGGGCGCTCAGTAAACTTTTTATGGGCTGCTGTTAAACCAGGAGAAAGCAAATACCACACAACCAAATTATGTTTGCATGCCTCTGTCTCTGTCTCTATGTGGAAAGGACGGAAGATAGAAGAAAAGACATTCACATGTTGAAAGAAAACAAAATAAAGTGCCTTCTTCAGTTGTTTCAGCCTCGGTGAACACAGAGGATGTCGATATCCTTCAAATGCCAGAGAAGACGAGAGGTACTACACAATAAACACCACACAATGGCAGACAGACAGAGGAAAATGCTGGCTGAGTAATTATTTACGGACAGGATTTTTAGTGTGGGTTAGTGCAGGAAATGTGTTCCTGTTACACACAAAATCAAACTTTGCCTCTGGGCTTCTTCAGGCTTTACTTCTTTCACGTATACCTTCATTCATCTGATGGATTATCCTCCAAATCAGACAATCTGCTTATTCTCTTATACAGTCATGGATGAAAGAATTGGCACCCCTGAAAATTTTCCAGAAAATGCTTCTTGTCTCGCAGAAATTCTTTCAATTACAAATGTTTTTTTGCATTAATGTGTTTTTATTTCCTTGATGAGCATTGGGAAAACTAAAAAAAAAAAAAAAAAAAAAAAAAAAAAAAAAAAAAAAAAAAAAAAGAGAAAAAAAAGGAAAAAGCCCAAATGGACAAAATTACTCTAAACATAAAAATTGGGCCGGACAAAATTGTTGGCCCCCTTTTAGAATTGTGGGTAAATCATTTAATTTCAAGCAGGTGATGGTTGTTTAAGCTCAGCTGTGGTGAGTAACAGGTGCTGGTAATATAGAAATCACACCTGACACCAGTTAGAATGTATAAAAGTTGACTCAACCTTTGTGTTGTGAGTCTTTGTGTGTCACACCAAGAATGGAGAAGAGAAAGAAGAGCTGAGGAGTGTCTGAGGACTTAAGACATAAAATTGTTGAAAAATATGTCTAACCTCAAGGATACAAGGTCATCTCCAGAGATCTTTAAGTTCCTTTGTCTTCTTTTGTGTAATATAATCAATAAGTTTATTACCCATAGAGCTGTGGCTGATCTCCCTGAATGAGGACAAAGGAGAAAAATTGACAAAAGAATGCAACACAAGATAGTTCGAATGGTGGATAAACATCCTCAGACAACTTCCACACAAATTGAAGCTGTTCTACAGACCTAGGGAGCAGAAGTTTCAGCTCTGACCATACGTCAACATCTGAATGAGAAGAAGTGCTTATGGCCAAGACAGAGGAGAACCCCACTGCTGACTAAGAGATGTAAAAAAACAGACTGGAGTTTTCAAAAATGTACCTGATTAAGCCTCAGTCCTTCTGGGAGAAGGTTTTGTGGACAGATGAGACTAAAGTAGAGCTTTTTGGAAAAGTAAGTCATTCTAATGTTTACAGAAAACAGGATGAGGTCTACAAAGAAAAGAACACAGTGTCTACAGTCAAACATGGTGGAGGTTCAATGATGTTTTGGGGTTGTTTTGCTGCCTCTAGCACTGAGGGCCTTGACAGTGTGAAGGAGTCATGAAATATGGAGATGATCAAAATCTTTTGGGCTGTAATGTAGGGCCTAGTGTCAGAAAGCTGGGTCTGTGTCAGAGGTCATGGGTGTTCCAGCAGAACAATGACCCAAAAAGCACCTCAAACAGCACCAAGAAATGGTTGGAGACAAAGTGCTGGAGAGATCTGAAGTTTACATTTTTCAACAATTTTGCATCTGAAGTCCTCAGACACTCCTCAGCTCTTCTTTCTCTTCTCCATTCTGGTGTGACACACAAAGGCTCACAACACAAAGGTCAAGTCAACTTTTATACATTCTAACTGGTGTCAGGTGTGATTTCTATATTACCAGCACCTGTTACTCACCACAGCTGAGTTTAAACAAGCATCACTTGCTTGAAAAGAAATTATTTACCCACAATTCTAAAAGGGTGCCAACAATTTTGTTTGACCTCATTTTTTGTGTTTTGTGTATGTGACGGCCTAGGGGTTGGTCTTTTCTGTTCTTTGCCTCTGTCTCCCTGGCTGCTGCTTGTCTTGTCTGCTTTGCAGGTAGTTGTGGGTGGAGTTTGGCCTGAGTGAGTGAATGCAGTACACCTGAGCGGGCTGGGCTTAGGAGCTCACAAAAGCTGAGCTGCAGTGCAGCTTCTCCCTCTTTCCCTGACCTGACTGACTTCACCTGTGTGGGGCTCATGCACCTTCACACGCAGACACACACTCACACACACTCACCACTGTACACATACTGACTACTACTTACATTACTTATCTTTGCATGTAAATAAATACATTTTTCTGAAATGTGACAGACTATGTGTGGTCTCCCTCTTTTGTCACATGCTTTTGAGCCAGGCTGTGACAAAATGGGGTCTCGTTCGATTTAGTTCTCCTTCAGGTGAGTTTCTCATGTTGTTCAAGATGCAGTTTGTGGTCTTCTCTTAAGGCTCGTTTCCACCAAGCGGATTGGTTCGTCTCGGTACAGCACGCATTTTGTGGCGTTTCCATAGACTAAAACCGGTACGGTCCCCTGATAAGCGCAGCCTTTCCTGAAACAAAGCTTCATTATGTTATGGTATAAAGAGCCACATGCTGATCACAAAGGAGAAGAGTTGCTGGATGTCCTCCATCTTTCTCTTTGTTTACAATGCTGCAAATTTCTTTTTCATTGCATTTATCTGCGGGGTACACTGTGTAGCGCTCATAGCACTGCAGTGACGTCACGCATTACGTAGCTGACGCGGCTCTTGACATCCGGGGGGTACGGTTGGCTGTGGAAACGCGCACAGGATCAGGCTTTACCGATCTGACCCGTACCAGACTGCCTGGTGGAAACAAGGCTTTAGTTGAGGCTGGGACCTTTTGTCTTCACCTCTATTTTGGTACTTTAGTGCCTTGGTAAAAGTTTGGGCTGTTCTTCTGAGGATAGAGGGTGAGTTTGTTAATACTAAATTTAGTGGTGCTGGTTTTGGGAGGCCTAGTAGTCTGTATTGTGATCTTTGTGGTAGATATGGTCAGTTTTGCTGTGTATTTCCACAAGGTGATCAGGTTGAGTGTGTTTTGGCCCTAATTAATTTTGTTTGGCCAGGTTTGTAGTCAGGGATTGAGCATTTGGGGTTTCTGTTGAGGGGCTGAATACAGTTTCTTGGTTTGGGCCATTGTGACAGTATCAATTGTTGTGCAAATGCTTAAATTGAAGCTTTCCCTGGTAGGCTGAAGGAACGTTTCTCCTTTGGGATTTGTTCGTGAACATAGTAGTGTTGCAGTGAAAGTGGTTGAGCAGTTGTCTCAGGAGCACCTCCCTGGAAGCCGAAGGGGGGGCTGTTTTACAGTTGCCTTTTTCGCTCTGGCAGTTTCGAGTGCATAAGAACCCAGTGTTCGTAGCTGCATGAAGACTAGGGGTGAGTTTAGTTAGTCTTTTGGTAGGTAGTCAGCGGGAAAGTTTTAATTTTGTTGTGCTCTTGAATTGATGCTGTCATGGCTACTGCTGCTGATTTTGTCCAGTCCCCCTCAGAGAATTTTCTGAATAAATGTAACAAAGAGCAGCTATTGGAGCTTGCTAAGTATTACAGCATAGAACTTGGAGACAGGAAGTTAAAAGGTGAAATTAAAGAGTTGCTGAGGGCTGCTTTAATTGAAAAATGTGTGTTGCCTGTTAAAACGGCTGGTGTCATGGCTGAGTCTTTAATTCCTACACCTGTAGCTTTTACATTTGAGCAGCAAAAAGAACTGTTGTTGTTACAGATGGAAAGGGATAAAATGAACATTGAAAAGGAAAGGCTTAGACACTTGTTAGAGAAAGAAAAATTAGAGTTACAGCAGTACAAGTTGGATCTGATTAAGGCTGGTAAGTTGTCAGGTAATGTCACTGATTGTTCAGATGAGTCTGTACCAGTTTCACTAACTTCAAAAGTATTTGATGTAGTGGGTAATTTACGTCTCGTACCGAAGTTTGAAAGAGATCCAGACACGTTTTTCTCTCTGTTTGAGCGTGTTGCTAAGGGGAGAGGTTGGCCTGAAGAAGACCAGGTTGTAATGTTACAGTCAGTCTTTACTGGGAAGGCCCAAGAAGCATTTTCAGCGCTAAGTCCAGCAAACAGTCGAAAATATTCTGCTGTTAAAGAAGCAGTCCTGAAAGCCAATGAGTTGGTACCAGAGGCCTATTGCCAGCGCTTTAGGTCCTGGAGGCGGTCTGACAAGCAGTCATATGTTGAATTTTCAAGAGATTTGACAAAACATTTCAACAGGTGGTGCTTTTCCTCAGAAGTTGATACACTTGAAGACTTGTCTGAACTCATAGTGCTAGAACAGTTCAAGAATTCCATTTCACCTGAAGTTACTTTTGTTGCTGAGAAAGGTGAAAAAACTGTTTCTGAAGCTACTGTTATTGCAGATAATTTCGTGCTGGCTCATGCAGAAAAAATTGGCAAAAATTTTCTCAGATAATTCTGCTACTAAGTCATTTGATAAGGCTAAGATGTCTTGGTCTGAATCTACAAAGCCAACTCGAGGCCTGCGTCCTGGTCATTTCAGTCTAGTCTGTAATTATTGTCATGAAAAAGGCCACTGGAAAACAGACTGTCCTGTCCTCAGGAGCAGAGGCCGCCCTGGTGGTAAACATGTTAAACCTGCTGCTCTCAGTGCCCCTGTTAAAGAGGTTTAAGTTGACCCAGTAGAGGTAGCTGATGTGTTTAACTCTGGATCTGAAAAGTATGCTGGTTTTGAGGCGTTTGTGTCCGATGGATTTGTTGCTCTTCAAGGTAGTGACAGGAGGGTCCCTGTGAAAATTTTATGCGATACAGGAGCTAAAGATTCTTTTATTCTTGCTTCTGTGCTGCCTTTTTCTCAGGATCCAGATTCTGGTGACTGTGTGTTGGTGCAGGGAATGATCTATCGACTATCTTAACGATTAGTCTACTAATCGGATTATGGAGTGGACCTATTCATTGGCCCTTGTGACGTAACAATACCAAAGCTGTCTAGCTTCCTCAAAAAGAAAAGTGCATTTTGTGCATGGTACAGAAGTTTTTCTATTAAAACAAATAACTGGCAGCGCAATGATGTAAAAAATATCCTTTTTTTATGTGAACAAAGAACATGCCAAGTGACTGCAGTAAACAAACAATTACTCTTTTAAACTCAAGTACGCTATTAAATAATCATCGTCCACGCAATGATATTGTTCTTGATTCTAGAAACCTGCACACAGGTGTATAGACAAAGTTTAGCTGGCTACATGATAGTTAAAGCTATTTTTCAGACAACTCCGTCTACACTTTCTTACCGAGAAGAGTCACAGTCTGGGTTCCTAGGTTCCTACCAGTGGCGGCTGCTGCCCTTTCAATGAGCTCATTTTTTCCTGGCCTAGATCATAAATGTGTTTGCTTATTTCTATGTAAATTCTACACTCCTTCCCTTTTCCAATTGTTTTTTAACAAAGACAAAGTCGATTGGGATCAGTAAGGTCTCTGGATTAGTTTGGAACAGGAATAAAACACTCGAAAAGTGTTCTGGTGCATGTTTTTTACTTAAAGATCGCTGATTCGCTCATTTCGCTGTCAATCAAAAAGGGATTCGGCCTCAGACAGATCATCCAATCATCATGCAGAAGTCGAGCGTCAGGGCCCGCCCACTGCCTCATGGACTATAGAGAAGCTGAGCTTTCGATGGGCGGGACTAAGCCCAGTATTTATCCAATGACTGTCCAGTTTCACACAGTGGAACCACCCACTCTACGCTTCCCCATTGACTGCCAGAGAAACTGAGCGTATGTCTGTGAATCACTGTGGAGCTGTGGGGATGAAACAGAAGGAAGTCTTGTCGGTTTCCTGTAACAAGCAGCTGATTCTGAATAAAAGATGAAAGTGTTCTAGCGCATATTTAGTCAATGAAAAGTACACACAGAGGTAAATTATTCCACTACTTTTCTTCTTCTTCTTTTTTTATTTGTTTTAAATTTGAGGGGAAGCTGGTCTTCCATTGCAGTCACAGTGCAATCGCCACTGGTTCCTACCATAGACTGTATAAAACATGGACGTAGTCTCCGTGACGTCACCCGTCTGTTACTGCAGCTCCGTTTTGAGGCTAAACGACGGGTGCGGCCATATTGGAAATGGGACGAGTGACGAGTGCCCAAACTCACAGCTATTGGGCACCCGTCAGTCACGTGATCTGAGCTGTGACTCTGATTGGGAAAGCTCTCGATCCTAATATCTTCCAAACGGCCGAGTTAGAAAAAAATTCACCCCCCTCACAGTGTGTGCCGTTAGCAAAATTACGTTCCAGACGGGAGACAGAGTTTGTACCAGGCTTTAAATACGCCGATTTCGGCTCTGAAGATGGCCTTTTTCCCGTCTGCTTGTACAGGACTTCCGGTGCTTCTGGAGCCAGCCTCAAGCGATCACTGGAGGAACAGCAGCTTTATAGCACTTCCGCGTTGTCTCATTTTTTCAGACCGGAGGTTGCCGCTTGGTTCCTACATGCCTTCGCTTTAAATGCTCCCACATCACAGACGAATTTCCCTGAGAAGCAAAGTCTGCTTTTCAAATCGAACATGTTAAACAAGTCTTTGGCGTGTCCAGGGTGAATCATCATACTTCTGATGATTTAGCTTGCGGTGTTGTCACAGTGGCTGCAGACATTTCTTGCGTCCTGTGGCATGCCGGTCACCGCGCCTGTTCGTTTCCACCCAGAATAACACGAGTGATGACGTCATCGACTATTATCAACTAATTCATTTGTCGGCGACAAATTTCATTATCGATTTTTGTAGATGACGTCGACGAATGGTTGCACCCCTACCTCCGTGTTCCCCTACACAAAGCTACTTTGTCTTGTGGCTTGGTTGATGGTGATGTCCACATTGGAGTTCGTCCTGCTCTGCCTATAGAGGGGATAGAAGTTAATCTGGGTAATGACTTAGCTGGTAGTCGTGTCTGGGCGGATGTTTCCCCACCTGCTAAATTTTGTGCTGTGAAGGATGAACCGGATGGCTGTAAAGAACTCAAAGATGTTTTTGTGGAATGTGCTGTGACACGGGCAATGTCGAGGGAGAAGTCTGATTCTGTGGAGAAGGAAGATTGTGATGTAGAGCTAGATTTTCATGTTCCTGAATCTCTTCCTGCTTCCCAGTCAGAGCTTATCGCTGAGCAGAAAGCTGACACATCTTTAAGTGATATGTTTGGTCAGATGAAGCCTAAGGTTGACGCTAAGAGTGTGGCTTGTGGGTATTCTGCTGCAGGATGTATTGATGCGTAAGTGGGTGCCTCAGGGGGTTGACTGTGTAGGTGAGCCAGTTATCCAGATTGTTGTGCCAACTAAGTATCGTGATGAGGTGTTGAAGTGCTCACATGATCAGACCGGGCATTTAGGAGTAAACAAAACATATCGCAGCATTTAGCGTTTTTTTCTTCTAACCCCGGCTTAGACATGATGTTACAGCCTACAATAAGACGTGTCATACATGTCAGATGACAACCCAGTGTAAACCCAATCAATCTATAAAACCTGCTCCCTTGTGTCCTGTTCTAGTGGTGGATAATCGCTCTGAACATCTGATCATTGACTGTGTTGGGCCTTTGCCAAGATCAAAGTCTGGTTCTGAGTATCTGTTAACTGTGATGTGCCAGGTTACATGATATCCTGCTGCATATCCACTGCGCACTATCACAGCTAAATTCGTGGTTAAGGCTTTGTCTCAGTTTATCAGTATATTTGGCACACTGAAAACTATTCAGAGTGACCAGGGGTCCAACTTTTCATCGCGTTTGTTTTCTCAAGTGTTGAAGCAACTTAAGATCAAGCACAACCAAGCTTCTGCTTATCATGCACAGAGCCAAGGTGCTCTAGAACGCTTCCACCAGACCCCGAAGTCTTCTTTGAGGTCATACTGTACAGAAATGAGTCAGGACTGGGAAGAAGGGTTGCCGTGGTTGCTTCTGTCTGCTAGAGAAGTCTGTTAGGAGAGTACTGGGTCCTGAAGTCTCCATGGTTCCTGAACATGTTTTCAGGATGTAGGGGATGGGACTGGCTTTTACTTTGAAGAGGTCGAAGAACTCTGTCTGGGCGAGGGTCCTGTTACTTTGCTTGTCAAGCATAGCATAGATTTTACCTGCTTTCTCCTTTTCCCCTGCAGGATATGCTTTTACCAAGCAGATTTCTGGAGCATGAGCGTGGACTGTTAGCCTGGCCACAATAGTCCGTACACTTAGAGGTGACTGAAGATGAGGACTCGTCTCGGTCCCCGCTGTCTTATTTCAGCTTCAGCATTCTGTGTGGGTGAGGGAGGTGGACTTGGATGCAGCGCTGCGATGTGCTTCTCATAGTTCCACTCTGGACACTTGATGGTCACCTTACAATCTTTTGCCACAACATCTGTAGCAGATGCAGTTCTCTTTTAGATAAGCTTTTCTCTGTTTGAAGGGTTTGTCTCTAAATAACTTACATTTTTTCAATGGGTGTGGCATTTTATGTAGAGGACATTGATGGTCTGGCTCTTCCAGCTGGCTCGGAACAGGACCAGTTTGTATTCTTTCTGCAGGAATGTCCATTTTGTTTACTGAGACAGAGGTTTTGCGACTGTACTGCATGAGCTTGTCTGTTCTAGGAGGCGCATCACTGCTGGGGGTGGATATAACAAAGCTTCAGGGTCATTGTTTATCTTTGCTTGCTGCTGAATGAAATTGTAGACAATAAAAAACGGGAGGAAAGCTACTCTGTCTCCCGCTTTGTACCTGCTTCCAACAGATATCCACTTTTCCTGTAGGTTATAGGGGAGTTTCTCAACCATTTGTCTTACTCCACCAGCTGTATCCAGTTTGCGAGGCCAGGTGGGGCACCATCCTTTTTGGCACATGCTAGTTCTAGGAGAAAATCACTTAGTTCTCTCAGCTTTATATTGTCTTTGTCAGTTTTGGAAAGTCTTCAAGCTTTTTTAACAGTGCATCTTTGATGATTTCTGGTGTTCCATGACACTCTTCGAGACGTTGCCAAACCATGTCGACACTTGCTGCAGGACTGAGTGCATGCACAGCACAAATTCTTTTTGCATGTTCTGCTGATTCAGCACCCAGCTACCTCATCAACAAGTCCAGTTCTTCTCTAGCTGAGAGGTTCAAATCCTGCATAGCACTTAGAAAGGAGCTTCTCTATGACCAATCATTTTCAGGTTTGTCATCAAATTGCAGAAGACCAGTGGTTACCAGTTCTCTCCTAATGGAGTACTCTGCGGGTAAGTATTGTTTGTATTCATTGTAGGTTCTTCTTTAATGTCTTTATTCTCAGCCCATGTGTTTTTTTTTCTCTCATCATGTTCTATGGGTTCATGTTTTAAAGACAGTTCTGCAAGATGCTGCTGGACATAATCACAAGTGTGTTGTACAGTGTTGATGCCATTATCTTCACTGCAGGGTCCTTGAACGAGCTCCCAGCTTTCGACGTCAGCTTCCTCATAGGCCGCAGCTTCGGCTTCAGCTGCAGCAACAGCTCTGTCACACCGGAGCAGGTGGAGGCTTGCTTCAAGTTCTGCTTTCTGCTTCATCATACCAGCTGCTTTTTTTTCCATAAAGTAGTTGTGCTCAGGCAGCTTTTGCTTTAGCATAGGCTTTTGTAGCTGAAGAGGCTGTTGGTGATGAACGTTGAGAGTCTGGTGGATGCTCTGGATGACACTGACTTGGAATCAGAGGGTTGAAGACGCATCTGTTTTTTGGCTGCTTTGTCTCCACAAGCCTCATTTTGCTGAATATCAGTATATTGTTATATTATTCCTTGATTTATAATCTCCTAGATAGACCTTGCAAGTTCAGCTGAGCATTTTATTTAGTCTTACGCTGCATGTTAGGCATCTTAATTATTCACAAGGTTGATATGAATTGTAGACAGATAGCTCGGTATTTTGTTTAGTGTTACACAGTCTGTTAGACATCTCAATCATTCCCAAGGATGATATGATAGCTGTGGCTCCAGCTGTGGTGCGTGACCTGTCAGAACCTTCGCCTAGTTACATGCTATACCAACAAAAACACACTTTGATAGTACATTTCTCTAAAGTCTGACGCCAGCTGTGGGTTGAGACAGCCGTGTCAGTCATTGTTGATGGCCAATAATATTCTGATTTTTAGGTAACTCAACCTCTGTTTAGGCGTAACCAATGAATTTTATAAATGTCCGATATCCCCTGATATCGGGGCTCACTCTTTGGGGAGAGACCAGCGCTGTAAACTTTGTGACCTGAATAAATGCTGAACTGAGGAACTGTTCTTCTTGACGTGATTCTTGGGAGGTGATTATCTAAAGAACTGGGTAATTTCTAACAATATTCTTTAAGATAACCTTTTCCTGAGTGTAGACTCATGTCTTTTTACTATGCTGTCCTCACGGCAAGTATTTCCCATATGCAGCTAGACAGCTAGATAACAGGTTTTCTCACTCTTCATAAAAGACACAGAAATGCTCTTCTGGTCATTTACTCTGAGCTTGATTGAACACTCTAAAACTGAAACATCTGAAAGACAAAAAGAAATGGAATCAATATACAAATATACAAACTGAATACATAAACATCTACATGTCTACACATTTACAAAGCAAAAAAATTCTGCAACACTCATCAAAATACATCTACAAAAGATCAGGATCAGTGTACAAAAAGTCTCCAAGGCCAAGTGCTGCAAAAAACATCAATCACTAAAACAAAAAACGGCTCTGCTCACCGCAGTCTCCGACAGCATGAAAACTAAACAACATTGCTGGAAGACATCATGAGTGTTAAAATCGTTAACTCTGACAGAAATTCTAAAGCTATACAAATACAGAGCTGTCACCCTGGAGCCATTTCAGAAACCGTACTTCAAAGACAGCACAGTATGCATCAAGCAGAGAAAACATCTAAGGAGGTTGATGCAGAAACTACTGAAATTGAGTAAAGAACTGTACAACACGTTATTAAAACCTGGAAGGATGTTAGGGAACCATCCTCCTTCAGGAAGAAATGGCAAAAAATCAGAAAAAAATCTTGAATGATCATGATAGGCGATCATTTAAAGGTGCCCTATTAAACAAAAACACTTTGATATGGGTTACTATCAAAATTATGGGTCCCCAGGTGTGTCTTCAATACCCCCTAATATTTAAAAAATCCATCTCTTCCTCTCTTCACTAACTCCCTTTTTCTGAAAATCTCTCCTTAAGCAGCTGTTTTGAAATCAAGCTGGTTTTGACGTCACACACCAGAACGAAGTGACGTAACCACATCTGTCAGTTGCTCCGCTTCCTCCTGCTGCTTCCACCTACACAAGAGGTGGAAGTTTGTACCCTCTCTATAGCCTGTTGCCAGGACTCCTCCTGTATTTTCATTCCCCGTTCCTCCTCCCATGCACACCTACATTTAACATTTGAGTGATTGCTGAAAGCCAGGATATTATACTACAACTCTGAGATGATTCCTCTGTGAAGAGGATTAAACGATACCATGGTTTCCCATTGCTGTTCTGGAGGTAAAACAGGGAAATAAGGGAAATACTTCACGACAAAATTGTGTGTCTGAAAATAGCCAAACAGATGTGTAACAGGAAGGCCAAAACGGGACCATAAATTGGCAAAACTATCAAAGATACCATCTATATACAAATGTTTGAATTGTGTAACACCTTTTTCATACCACACTTAAAATGATGAATCTAAAAGTGATGGAGGAAATAAATGGTTGTTATTTAAAAGACCAGAAGAAGATATAGCAACAAATTTAAAATGCCGCCTTGATTGGTACCAAATATTGAGTGTATTAAGAACTACTTGATTATCAGTAAATAAAATAGGTTTTGTAGGTACAGAAGAACTAAGTAGAGCTGGTATGGAAGATCCCCTACAGGAAGATAGGCCCAATTTACACCAAGAGGATTCAGGAGATTTTAACCAGTAGCAAAGCTGATGAATGTGAGCAGCCCAACAATATGTTAAAAAATTAGGCAAAGCAGGTCCCCCACCAAGTCTGCATGTCTGCAATAGAGTTATAAAAACCCTTGGTGATTTCCCATCCCAAATAAAAGAACAAATTATCTTCTCCAGAGAATCAAAGAAACATTTTGGCAAAAAAAGAGGAATTGTCTGACATAAAAAAATGAATTTTGGTAAAATATTAATTTTGACGACATTGATCTTGCCAATTACCGTATTGGCCTGAATATAAGACGACCCTGATTATAAGACGACCCCCTCTTTTTCAAGACTCAAGTTTGAAAAAAGACTTTTTGAACACCAAATTTAATCTTTATACAGAAAATAATTACAGTAAATATGAAACAAATGATTATAACAATATATTCGAGAGAAAAAGCATGTTATTTTGCCTCATTCAAATCATGCAAAAACTGTCTATCACATCTTAATATCTGAACATTTAAATATGTAAACTAAAGTGCAATCACATTTGTAAATGAATGGCTTCTGGTTTTTGAAATGTAAATAAACCAATCTACTGTGATAAAACAACAAAATTGCAATAACTGCATTAACCATCAAAGTGAAGTCTAACTGTAACTGTAGTCTTGAAACAAATCTGAATAAGGAAAAANGAATATAAGACGACCCTGATTATAAGACGACCCCCTCTTTTTCAAGACTCAAGTTTGAAAAAAGACTTTTTGAACACCAAATTTAATCTTTATACAGAAAATAATTACAGTAAATATGAAACAAATGATTATAACAATATATTCGAGAGAAAAAGCATGTTATTTTGCCTCATTCAAATCATGCAAAAACTGTCTATCACATCTTAATATCTGAACATTTAAATATGTAAACTAAAGTGCAATCACATTTGTAAATGAATGGCTTCTGGTTTTTGAAATGTAAATAAACCAATCTACTGTGATAAAACAACAAAATTGCAATAACTGCATTAACCATCAAAGTGAAGTCTAACTGTAACTGTAGTCTTGAAACAAATCTGAATAAGGAAAAATATTGAAAAAAAATAATGCCAACTGGTTTAAACTTGAGAGTAGCTGAGATCTGTCATGTCAGAACATTACTCCTCACAAACATTTTCTGCCTCGCTATGCTCAGTGTCACTGTCCTCACTCCCATCCTCTGACTCCGCTGGCTCCTCCCATAGCACGTCATCCTTACTGCCGTCCAGGGCATTTGATATGCAACATTTTTTAAACCCATGGATGATGCTCTTTGGGGAAACTGCATCCCATGCGTGGAGGATCCACTCACAGAGCAAACGTACTGGAGGCTTCTGAATCTTTCCTGTCGGTGTGAGTGCGTGATCACCAGACAGGAGCCACTCTGTGTAATTCTTTCGCAGATTGTCTTTGAATGGTTTGTTGACCACAACATCCAACACCTGCAGCTGACTTGTCATTCTCCCCGGAATGACCACTAAGTCCCCGTTCATCGCCTTCACTTGTTTTTTGACTGGATCAGACAAGTGTCCACGAAATGCATCCAAAATCAGCATGTTCCTCTTTTTTCTGAGTCCCCCACGCCGTCTGCCCCACACAACCTTGAGCCAGTCCACTACAAGCTCGGTCTCCATCCAGCCCTTTTCCTGGGCACGTACAATAATGTCAGCTGGCATCGCCTCCTTAGGTACTGTCTTACATTTTAAAACCACTTACAGAGGGAGTTTGGTTCCGTCTGCGAGGCAGGCTAACATGACGGTAACGCGGCTCTTCTCATTTCCAGTGGATTTTATAATAACAGATTTCTCACCTTTGTTGTGTACAGTGACAGGTGTTGGCATGTCAAAAAACACAGGTGTCTGATCAGCATTGCCAATCTGATCCAGTGGGTAAGAGTGCTTTTTCCTTAAGTTGATCACATAGCGCTGAAAAGAGAACAGCTTCTCTCCAAAGTCAGAGGGCAGGCGCTGGGCAAGACTTGTTCTGCGTCGCAGCGTTAGTCCGTTACGCCGCATCATTCTTTTGCACCAGCCGAGGCTTGCTTTGAAGTCAGCGGCGGGTATGTTTAGCTCTTTGGCTATTTCCACGGCCTTGAGCTGAATGACAGCTCTGCTGATGGGCATCCCGTCCTTTCGTTTCTCATCCACGTACGCGCACACCCTCCTGTCGAGCTCTTGGAAGCGGCCGCTCTGAGGACCCCGGAAAGCTTTTCTCTGACTGTTAGCATTTTTTAGGCGATCTTTTTGAGCTCTCCTTCTCCGTACATTACACTCTGTGACACCATATTTCACAGCCGCTTTGCAATTTATTGAAGACTGTGCCTCATTTATCACCATCATCTTGAAATTTGCATCATAACTTCTCCTCAGCTGCCGGTTAACCTGGCCAATCTTCGATCCACTTTTCTCCAGATTGTCGCTACGTTTCTCCATTTTCTGTTAGCTCTTCTCTTATGTTCTTCTCTTTTCTTTCTTACCGCTATTTTTTATTTTTCTTCTTCGTGCTACCGCTATTTTTTTTTTTATTTTTCTACTTCTGACAGTGGTTCGCTTTGGCCTGGGGATTTAAGTTAAGCATTCGCTTTAAAGATATCTGGCGCCATCTAGCGTTGTGAATGGGTATAATGTCTAGACCCCGAATGTAAGACGACCCCCACTTTTTCAGTCTTATTTCAATGCAAAAAACACCGTCTTATATTCGGGCCAATACGGTAATGAGAGGGGAGGTTACCCCATCTTTGAATATCAGATGTAATCTTTGAGATAAGGGGTGTGAAGTTAGCAAATGTAAGGCTTGATAAAGAATGAGTCACGTTGATATCCAAGCATTTCAATCCTGATTGACTAAACTGAAAAGGTAAATCGGAATGTTGAAGATGACATGCTGCAGTATTAATGGGAAAACACTCAATTTTCCCAAAATTTAATTCGTAACCTGAAAAGGTGCCAAAACTCTCCAGAATACTAAAAACTGCAGGGACAGAAAGTGTAGGATTAGTAGTATACAAAATCGAATCATCCGCATACAGCGATAGTTTATATTTGATTATGTTTTGAGTGATTCCTTTAAATAATGGGGAACATCTTAATGTTACAGACAGAGGCTCAATAGCAAAGAGCAAAGGTGACAAAGGACAACCTTGGCGTGTTCTACGACCAAGGACAAAGTCATCAGAATAAACATCATTAGTGTGCACACGAGCTTTATGAATGAATAGAGGAGGCAAATCCAAGAAATACATTTATCACCAAATCCAAATTTCTTTAAAACTACAAACAAGTACCCTCACTCTACCCTATCGAATTCTTAGATGAACATTCATGAAGGAGACTATTTGGATCCTGCTGTTTTGCTCATATGAGAGACACAATCCACGTCTGCACTCTGTTAGTAGATCAGCTTTGCGCATGTCGACTTTGCCCGTGTTTTTCCGCACAAAACGAGCGGGGCATGAGAGTTGCTCTTTGAGTCGAGTCGAGTCGGCATAAGAACTTCCTGAAAGAGGCGGGGAGAGCTCGACCTCATTGCATATTCAAATTCAGGCATTGAAACAGCTCACAGAGGAATGTCATGAAAAACAGGGATTTTCTTAAGGCTTAAATTCATGATCCCAGTAGTTTTTTGGGGAAAAACAGCCACATTCATGATTTTGGGACATCAAACCTCTGCATGACATGTATTTTAACTGTTTTCAAAAGTATAATACGGCACCTTTAAAACTTCTGCCAAATCAAATTGATAAATGAGGGCCATAGTCTTTTGGCAAACAAGAAGGCACTGCAACACATGTTTTGGCTCCTAAGACGTTACGCTGGGCGATTCAGACCAAAAGTCATATCTGTTTATATTAAGGCTGAATGTCAATATACGATATATATCGTATATTGACATTCAGCTACACAGCTGTTCAAGCCCAATGCCTTGAGCTCCCTTTGCATTGAGTGTGTGGAGATGACCTTACTTTTACTTTTTGATATACTCCCGAGTTCTACTGTTTTTTTTTCTTCAAACGTGCGTACAACCAAAGCATGTGTGTCCACGCACAGATCGGTATTTATCAATCTGAACGTGGGCGGAGGGTACGCTCAAATCCCACGCCAGGTCCGAGCTCGTGTGCGCAAATTTCATGTCAGAGGAGAGTGAGGTGTAGCGAAGAAAATCAGTCTGTGATGGAGAATTAATGCATCGAATGAGTGCAGAGAATTTTTAAAGGACAGACAGAGGTTCATAGATTAATATTAATTAATCAGATAATTAAATTAAACATAGCAATATAAATGTATCTGAACTGTCTGTCTTTTTTTTCAATATCTGTAAAACACATCACATATGAAAAAGCAACACAAGCTGTCAGCTGATTTCTTCATGTAACAAATGTGTTTCCTGTAACGATTTAGTGTAAACATTAGAGAGGCTGTTAACAGTGATTAAAAATACCTGTATGTCCACAGTTAAGTCTGGAGAGAATATCTACAGGACGCTGGATCAAACATTTAGAGTATTTATATATTTTTCAGAAGCGTATCGATCACAGGATTTACAAGAAGATTACTGATTCACTCCAAACAATATCAGCATATAAATCAGAACTGTTTCTGAAAAAGTGAACTATTTCATAACAAAAAATATTCATTTACATGTGATCACAACCGGCTTGAAATGTGGTATAAATAACCATAAAACTCAGGTCTACTCATGCGTAATTGCGCACAGGCGACTCACTTTCAGCCAGACATCAGAATAGTCACAAATAAAGTCAATAACTTAGTTTTTAGGTTAAAAACAATTCAAAGTCCTTCATCTGTGAAATGTCTGATTAACTCCATCGGACACAATGCAGGTTTGTCTGTTCTTGTTACTTCTGCCTGAAACTGAGTCAGACCTGCTGCACTTCTCTCTCTCCTCAGTCTGTGACATGTTCAGGCTGCAGCTTCTTTCAGAGCTGACAAACATTTTAAACGTTAAACTCTTTCAACGTTTTGAGACCTGAACAGAAATTATTATACCAAGGCTTCAAAAATCAAGATACCATGTATAAATTACTTAATAAACTAAAGGACGATGAATTTGTGAATTAAAGGTTTAAACTCTGCACAGACGTGGTTTTTCTGACTCTGTTCACACCACTTTTCCGGCTGCGAAATAACACATCTTCCTTTCTCTTTACTTTGTTACTATGGCATCCATCTCCAGCACAGAGAAGTCTCCCTTTTTCCAGTAATGCGTCCCTCCATGTCGTAAAATCTGTGGGTTACTATTGGTCGTTGGCGCGTGTTATGTAAATGTTGTCAAATTCACCAACACCTGAACAGGTGTACGTCGAGATTGGAGCTGGTACGCCTCTTTCGTAAATCACACGTGAACTTTGTCGTAAGCTCGTTTCTACACCGAAATCTACGCCGATTCCCACACAAGATTGATAAATGAGGGCCATTGAGATGCCCTCTTAGGAGTCAAAGCGCATGCCAAAGTACGCCCTCCGATGCTGAAATAGGTGTAAACGTGCCCTTTTTGGAGCCCTAACTCTGGCTCAAGTGCCTTGGGAGTGACTTATTTCTTCTTTCGATCTTGCCCTTCAAAATGTCATTATTGGGTTGGGATATCATACCTGCTAGCTTTGATCACCTGTAAGTTATGAATTAGAATTGTACACATTAAAGAAGTGGAGCCCTAGGGTGCTGCTTAAAGTAACATTAGCCATACTGATCACAGCAGATAAGCTGTTACAGGAGCAGGTGACTCCATGTGGCTGAGGAGCAGGAACCTTCCATTTCAGTGTTAGCTCAAGGCTAATTAGAGGCTGATTCCCACCCAGCCAACAAGCCAGGTTATGCAGTTTTCCCTGCAAGCTTTCTTTATCATTAATTACACAACAGCTTATTTAACAGACTGGAGTGTGGGGGAAGTAGAAGAAGGGGCACGTTCTGAGAAGGAGGAATGAAAGAGCAGGAATTGTAAATGACCCTCTGCTCTCAGAGGTGCATAATTAGGAGCTGCAGAAGCAGAAGGAGTGTGAGAAAATGACAAATGAAGCCTTTACATATCAAACCAGAGCTTGTTTGATGTCACTGCCTGTGAAATTGGAGGTGTTTCGTGTCCTTGTGAGAGCCCAGAGCTGCAGCATGATCATCAGGGGGACTCTCACCCCCTCCTCCGCTCTCTCACTACACCTCCCTGCTCTCTCTCTTCTTCCAGTCTCACGCGTTGTCCATGAGCATCCATCTGCACCAGTGATCAGAAAGTTTCAAACCGTGGCTCTGACGAGCAGGCGTGGCTCCTTTTGAAAGGTGCTTTTTGGTGTAATATGGGAGATGCAGACGAGAGGTTGAGTATCCATAGATCTGTGTGGGCTTGTGTGTGTGCAAGAGTGCAACACATTTGCCCTTTTCTGAAGTGCCATCCAAGACTGTCTGCTGTCTCTAGCACCCTTGTAGCCAGCTCACTAAAGTCCTGTGCTGTAACTGTCAAAAGTGACAGCCTTTCAAACAAGAACTGTCTTTGTGTCATGCTTTGATCAACACAGCCGCCTGCTGCTGCTGCACTGCAACCACTGAGTCCTGCAAACAGTGCATTCTTCTGAACTGTTACAGTAGAATGATTCTCACATATGTTGGATCCTTAATAACTTGGAAAATGTCTATGGACACTGTTTGCGAGAAAAAAAAAGCAGAGGTGTGAAGAAAGAAAGGATGCATGGACCTTAACAGGCATTACTTTTCATCACCACTTTGCTTGCTGGTCTCTCTATCTAAAGTGCCCTCATGCATGAGGTATCAGTCACGTGGCTCTATTGAAATCCCTTTTTGCCTGATTCCCATGTGTTTGATGATAAGACAAGACACACAGATGACTTCAGCCTCTGTCTAAAAGTGGAGGATGCTGTAGTGGGTTCAAATATGGAGCTCCTCCTCTTCTCTGACTGAAACTTCATGAAGAGAGTCCGGTCAATCAGTAGGTCTTGAGAAAAAAAAAATCTCAGAGAGAAGTAATACTGCTTGTTCTCTCTTTTCTGTTCATCAAGACAGGCCACCTGTTTCTTACTGAAGCTTAAGTTTGTGATACTGCAGACATTCTAAGCATTTGAGTTGTCTCAATGTTACAACAGAGACAGGCAGGGCAGGAAATGCTTCACCTGTTTTGTGTAAAAACACGACAGAGACACCTGTTCTTTGAAGGTGATCACACAAGTCAGTGTATTTCAATTTTTTTTTCAGACCAAGGACCACTTTCCTCCAAAAAGCACTCATGGACTGCCAAGCTAAATAGCCCTGAAACATCAGCCTGAATGGCAAACTGATGTATAACAAACTCCCATCATGCATCACTAGTGTAGAATCTAATTTTCGGGCTTGCTTGTTACTTGTTAAATCTGTTACCTTAATATAAGGTGGGGGAGGACCCCCATTTCTACTGCATAATTTCTCATTCTAGGTCTCCTAATTTTAAGACATTTACCCATGGAAAATGATGAAAAGAGGAGTCCAAATCAGCAGGAGAGTCCAGTCAGCTTGAATCCAGGAAAAAGTTTATTAAAGTCTAGCCATCTTTAACAAAGCTTCTGGGTTGAAAGATTTGCAGCACGTTAAATATTCTGTACCAACTGATAAAACTAAACAACATGAACAACGACTGAAAAGAAACCTCTTGCATTTCCTAAAACCTTTCCAAACCTTCTAACAAAACTCTTAGCCTTAAAACCTCCATCCCTTTTTCTGACATAACCTCCCCATCCCAAAAACCTGTGTAGAAAAAAAACCCCCTGAGAAGAAGCCTGTCTCCCTTAAAAACCCAGTGGATATCCCTTCTCCAGTGGTGATTGGCTGTTTATTTAGAGCAGCAGGGCCTTGTAGGGGGGACAGGATACCACCTGATCAATGAGGGGTACAGATAATATCTGGTATTACATCTTACAAGTTTGTGTCCATGAAGTCAACTGAACATCAGCAAATTGACAGTGTAAACCTGGAATTGAGGGAATTACTCAGGACCTGTTAGGATCTTCAGAATGTGTTCAAGTTTAACTATTACAGAGAACATTGAAATTGTCAATGGCCAGAAATCTGTTGGTCAGCTCAGCTGCTGTGTGCTTTGAATAGCCTGGAGACAGGGAGCTTGTCTCCAGTTACCAGAGAACAGCACTTTTGTTTATGGCCTTGTCTTCTCCTGGAGACAGCCGTCTGACAAACGCGACAACTGGCATCTATATGTAAGGATATTTGGGAATTTGCCTTCAGTAGGGTAAATTGCTTACTTTCATCAAAAAACTCCACAACACTAGTACTGGTAATACCAGGCTAGCCCTAATGTTAGCTCCCACTGTGTCTACAATGTCCACTGTCGAATCTTCTCCTGACCAGTGCTGGAGGTTTCCTCTACAGCATGAGACTGATCCCACTTCGATGCACAACAGAGCGCCACAGGAAATCATTCCTGCCTATGGCCATCAGACTGTACCACTCCTCACTCTGAGTGTTACAAGGTTTACCCTGGACTCTCCTATTCAAGCAACAACATGAACAAATAACAACAAGTGCAATAATGACCTATAATTATGTCAGTACTCTGTACGAAATCCAGAATTTATAATTTATTTATGTCAGTACTTGTGCAATATTCCATACCTATCTCATCATGTATATACCACACGTTTTAGGTAGACTGCACATACTTAGTACTCTATTCTATATTTTATTTTATTTGATGTTGTTATGCTTAGATTTCAATTTTGGGTGTGACACTTGTGCTTATATTTGTACTTTTTCTATTTCAAACACTTTCTGAATGGGAGTGACTGTTTACTAAAAAAGCAATTTCCTCAAGGGGATCAATAAAGTATTCTGATTCTGATTCCTTGTTTCATTTTCTTTGGCCTGTTTCTGTCTTAAGCCACTGACATAATTATTTTGCCTGAAGGCTTGTTTATGGAGTAACATTGGCTTGACTGTTTGTTTTCTTTTATGTGGGGGGTTGTTCATGCAGTATTTTGTGATTTTGTTTTTAAAGTTCCGAACAACCTACTCCAGTCACAGTGTACCACGAGAGGGCACTGGTCCCCCAACTACAATTTGAGAAACACTAACCAAAAGCACCTGAAGCAGCCACACCTCACAACTTTCAGTTAAGTTCTGGTTTCTTTTATTTTTACTTGATCTTGGATTGGGGCCTAAAGCTCCCTGTGTTAAGGGTCTAGGGGGACACAGATTTCTGCCTAAACATCCTGACTTGGGTTGTCTAAAGCTCTGATGGGGGAGTCCAATCAGCAAGTGCAGTCAGCTTCAATCCAACAAACTTTCTTCAAGGTCAGTCATATTAAACAAGTTAGTGAGGTGAGAAGTTTGCAGAATACCAATCGTCCTCTAACAACTGATGTACATCAACAAACCGTCAGTGTGAACTTGCTTCTTAGAATCTTGTTGGGTTTGGTCAAAATATTTTTCACTGCAATTCTTAAACATTCAGCAAAGTTACCTGTTCTGGGGACCTTTTGGTTATTTCTGAAGTTCTCACAGTGACCTGTGATGAAACCTAGGCTATGTAAGTCCAGACTCTTAAAGGATGCACAGGGCATAGGATTGAATGTTCTTGTTTACTCAGGATGCAAAGCATTGGAGACAGAAGACTGCATCAGGTGACCACTGGTCTCTTAATCTGTAGTTTAGGATCACCCTCTTGAGTTTAGACTGTCTCCTCACTACTTTAAACAAAAATCCACAACACAGGATGAATATTTAAAAAAAAAAATTGTACTCTCTAACTAGAGGTGATGTTCAGTGATGAGTCAAGAGCAGTGGGACTGTTTTAGCCTGGTCTGGATCAGACACTTGAGTGATTTAGCAATTAGTGATGGACAGAACATCAGAAACGTCTCTGAACTATATTTCACTGTCACATTAACAACAGCACTTTGAGAAAAACCGCAGCCACAGATAACACAGACACTTAAAAATGAACAATCTGTAGAAACAGAGCAACTGTGAGTCAGTTTAAATAGATTCATCCTCCATTAAATTGATTGAAAATCCTTTTTTTATGAAGATATAGTGATAATAATGATGACTTATTTATGGGGGACCGCTTCAGTCTATAAATATTTCCTACAAGAGTCAGTGCAGGAGCAGAATTTGAACTGGACAATTAGATGCTACTTAATTCGCTTTAGTGGCTTTTCTTACTTCATTGAGTCCCTTTGTAATAAAGCTTAATCACAAAGACTTAATTCTTTAAGGCCTTAGGCTAATTAGAGTTCAGGATTTTTTTTTTATAAAGCCTGGGCACAAAAAATCTTCTTAACCTTCTTACCAAAAGTCTTTACAGTCCTCTAATACCTCGGCTGTTAACCCCTTCATGGAGTATGGCTGCACAGCACAGGCATCTAATGTTGAGAAATGGGTCACAACAGACAGCAAGAGGCCAGGTCAGTCCTGACATGATTTTAAAATATGCCTCCACAGACTGGGGAAAGAGAAGGGGATGTTATGGGACTACAGCATGTCACTGAACATAATGGGGTTTGGATTTATGGAGCAACTCACTTTCTTGTACTGACTGGTGTGTCAGACAATGTTATTACCGAAGGAACAGGCCCATTCAGCCTGTCATGGGACTGTTTCTGACAGGTATTTCTATAGAGTTATACATTTTGCAAAAACCACAGGCATGGCAGTGTTTTGGTGAAAGACTTCCTCAGATAACAAAAATGAAACTGTTGTGTTGGGTGTAGATCTGGATTGTCTTGGCCATTGCTCTGTACAGGAATGTATTGTTTTTCTTCACACCAGGAAAAGGCGCTTAGATGTTCAAGTTTGTGGCAGATGGTTGGGACTGGTGCCAGTGTAGGCCTGGGCAAGAGGCTGGGTACAAGGTGGGCCCAGGCAAGAGACAAACCACACACAGTTAATCTGGCGAACCATCAAACCTGTTGGCACGTCTCTGAGGGTAACAATTACCCGAGCAAGGTACCATACAGCCGAGGCTTTGGAAATGAGATGGAAGGAGTTTTTTTCTCCTTCCACTGCAACCATGAATACAGGAAAGCTGATCACCTCAGAAACAAGTGTTTGGTTCCCTTTGTATCTAATCCAGAAGATATGTAAAGCAGATTGCACAGACAGACAGACAGAAGTGATCAGTGTTGAATATCCACTCAGTCCAGAACAGTTTCTTTTCTTAAAGATCTGGAGGAAAGAGAGGTGTCGTGAGAAGAACTGGAACTAAAACCATCAGTCCAGGAACAGGCAGGGCTGACTATAATGAGGCACTGAGGGGCCCGTCAGACCCCTGACAAAAGACTCCACTAGAGTCCCTTACAATCACGGGGGGAGACGTATCACTTCTTCTTGTCTGTCCCCTCCGGGGGTTGATACTGTGAGTGACTCTGTTCCACTTCGAGCTTCTGATCAATACGTCCTGTTCTCCTCTTTTATGGTCAGCTTGTCACTGAGCCCACAGGGAGCCGTGAAGAAGTGGGAGAGCTCCATAAAGCAGCTGTTTCCCCCCAAACGTCAGCTGCCAGGTGCTTGTGCCCAGTGTCTGTTTCTATTTGTGATGAGATTCTTCATGTGGAGCGGTGACCGATGACTTCCATGTCCAGCCATCAAGCGAGGTGACTGGAAAGTAGGTGTGACTGTGACCTAGAAAAGGTATTCTAACTAAACTCGAAATAACAAAAACACCTCGAGGTCTTGTTTAAACCCAGCTCCGTAACCTGGGGATGCACTGATACCAATACTGGTGTCGGTATCAGTGCCGATACCACACTGAAGTACTTGTACTCTTACTCATAAAAGTACACAGAGTACTCAAAATACAATACCTCAGTAAGCAAGTTGACTTGTCACCCAGGTAGAGGACTGTTGACTGTTGAACTCTCAGCAACATGTGAGTGCATGAGGAAATAAAAGATATTTTCAAAGTCACATTAGAGGTTCTAATGTCCTCATTTAGAACTGCAGAGATCTTATTAAGTATTCAGATTGGCACTCAGTATCTGTGGGCACTCAATGTATATATTTGTACTCGTACTTGGTTTGATAAGTAGTGGTAGTGGTGCATCCCTACTTAATCTGTACATCCAACCTGGTCACAACTTTACAGTTCCAAATCCATAGATGAAGCCCTGGAATAATCTTCTCCAGATGTAGAAAGGATGCAGTTGTCTGCATGTGGAGTATGGCTTCCTATCTATGGACCTGTGAGGACTTGGTAACTGATATGGAGATTGTCTCTACTTGATATGATTGCCTGTTCAAAATCCACAATTTAAAGTCAGAATATCAGCTCCAAAACACAATATTTCTGAATGTTATTTCTCAGTTTATGTGTATGAGTCATATTATCTCAGAAGAACATGAATCCATATAAAGCATGAAGACCAAAAGGTCCCTGTGATGACACTATGACACCAACTATACTCCTCTGCATGGGTCTTCAGCTGTACAACTGCAGATGAGTTTTCCCTCAGATCATTTGCTCTTCCCTCGCTGTTTTGTGAGTGGTGCATGCGTTGTCACACTTTTGTGACACCCACAGCACCTGTGTTTTGTTCTGACCTACTGTTTGCTTTCAGGTTTTACGGTCCCAACATTTTGAGTTTTTGAGATGTAGAATAATAACTGAATAAATATATAACTAAGTGCTGCAAAACAAAGGTCACAGACTCATAATTAAAGCCTATGAGTTGATGATTCATTGATTCATTCCCTGATTCATTGCTCCTGATAACTAATCATCCCACTACTGCAGTGTCACCCACTGCTCTGAAGATCTAACTGACTGAAAGTGTGATGTATGGACATGATGATACAGTGACAAGGGGGGAGCCAGTGATAGATATGATATGACGGGTTCAAAAATCCCAAATCAGTCCAACCAGTGGCTATCATAGTACCTTCCCTTCACATGAAGAATCTGCCCGACAAGAGTGAGGTCACATATGTCCATACTTGTCAACATCTGACTTTGACAAAGTGGGAAACCAACCCCCCACCCCCACCACAACAGCTGGTCTGACGATATGAATTCCACCTATTCTTCTTGTATAATGAACGATCCCAAGCAGTCTTGGGCATTTTTTGCTTCTGACAAGTTTCCACACTCTGGTCTCATTTTTTTTTTCTACAAAGTGAAATCCTGCTCCACTAAAGATTCAGGGAGGCCATGGCTATAAACTGATGAAACTCAATAATGTCTTCATGCAGTATAACAACATTTAAAAACTATAAATCATCAATCATCATTAGGGCTTTTTGAGCAGTAATAAACAGAATTGTTCTTTTTCTTTTCTTTTTTTTTTAAACAGAATTTAGCAAGATTTTTTTTTTTCTGAAAATGTTCAAATAACACATGAGAGATGAAATTATCCCACCTTCTCCACTGTGTTGATTTATGTTGCCCATACTTGTGATACATTCAGGTACCCCTCAAAATTGAGAATCTGACAATTCCGCTTTTTTTTTTTTTTCCAGTTATTGGATTGAACAAACAGTTTCATTTAGAATTTAGAAGTGTTTTGATTCTGCTGTCAACTTGAAAAATCAGGAGAAATTACAAATTGGTAGTTGAGCGGAAGAACAGGCCGTAAAGCAGAACAGACTGCCACAGAAATTGGGAGTGTTGACAGGTACAGTACAGATATGTAGTACTGTTGTTTGAAACATTGCAACAAGCAAACTTTGTGAGTTTGTACCGTAGTTTAGTAGCCAGCTCCATTTAACATGACCGGCAGCTCAGTGCTCTGTGTCAGTGACTTGAAATGATACTGAATTCTGGCCTATCATTTTATGATAGACTCTTAGGTTTGAACAGATCATTGTAGAATAACTGCTGCGTGTGGGTTGGAATCAACATGTGCACAAACAGCTTAGCCCCTTTTTTAGCCTTTATTCCATGTTTTAGCCTCTACCTTGTGTTTCAACCTTTGGACCATGTTCTATCACAGCAGAGAAAAACACAGATCCTTCTTCTCACTGCTAAACTTTGTCAGCCAGCGTGGTGTTGTCATGGAGACATCATCATACCATAAATCAATCCAGTCTAGTCGGACCTGTCCAGTCCAGATAGTGACCTTAGGAAACAGCATTTAGAAAAAAACTATTTTAGTGCTGATAATCACTTAGAAAGACCTCACAGTCCCTTTAAATATGTCTAAATCATGTGCACATTTTTTTCTCCCAAGGTCACAAAGCAGAGTCCATACAGTAACATGTCACTAAACTACCATTTGACTGTAAATTGGCTGCTTCAATGAAGTTCTGTTCATTCTGCAGAGACTTACAACTCTTACAGCTGACGTTTCTAAACATAAGGACCCATCATGATGTGACAATGCATTCTGGGTATAGTTTGACACCTTTCTGCCAGCCAGCTTCATACAAAACAACTCTGCAAACATCTTCCCTGATGTGTTGGGTTTCTCAGCACCAGTTGAAGGGCTGCGAATTCCACAGCTAAGAGCTGAAGTTTAATCGGCACTTTGCCATCTGGCTTTACCAAGGGTGGTTCACTGTGAACAGTTGTACATCTGAAAGGAAAAAATAGGTGTTGTGCAGTCTCGGTGTTAAAAATAATCCCCTGGCCTCCCTCAGCTCCAGTCAGATGGATCTTTGGAGAGAGGAGACACAGGAAGAAGACAGAGGAGCTGAAATAGCCTCCTAAAATAGCCCCAAGCAACCAGAGTGAGAGAGAGAGAGACCTGCCTCCGCCTCCTGTTCATTCCTGCCTGTCCTTGAATGTGTGTGTGCTCATGTGATTGTAAGGATGAGGTGTGTGTGTGTGTGTATGTGTCACTGTTGCTGTTTTCTCTGCTTGTCTCTTGGCCTCTTCCCTTCCACTTTTCTACTTCCACCTCTCTGCTGATTTGATTTAAATAAAAGCCATCAAGTCAAATTGAAGTGTCAGGGTGAAAATCCCAAAATGTGCTTAAGTGAAACAGGATTTTTATGAGTAAACATCTCATTCCTGCTCTCTCTCCCTCATGTTTATTCATTTATGGCGCGGGTCTGGAGTAATGTTCTGTTTTGGTTGCTTGCACTATTCATTAGCTTATGTGTCGCCCGTGGTGTAGCCACTTACAATGGTTGCAGAGCTGTGTTGGCGGCTATGTTATTGACAGAAGCATATGGATTTCATTTCCTATTCATCACACCAACCGCACAGAAAAGGATCCACGAGAGCGCAGCTTTGTGCAGCGCGGAGACAAAGTGCTGCTTGCAGGAGAGAAAGTGAGAGAGACGGAAGGGAAAACAATCAGGAAGCAAATGTGTTTGTAAGTGTAAACGCTTTGGAGCTTCATCCTCTGCTATCTATTTCACAAAGAGGGGGTTGTTGTTGTTTTAAAGACAGCCATTACTGGGTGCCATCATCACTCAAGCTACCCAAGGTCTCATGTGGGCGCTGTTGCCATATATCAAGGTATGGTTGATCAATATTGATTGATCTGTTCAACTTCAGGGGATTTCAGGAGCCATCTCTTCCCCTCACACCAGTCTGTTTATGTAATTAATCCAAGAGACAAGCAGTAAGTCAGCCATAACTTTAACCTTGCAAAATGCCACAATAAATCCCAAAGTGGGGACATCACGTGGACCCAGCTGGCAGGTTAAAGCGTCCTCCTCTGAGCTGTGTGGGAACAAGCTAACAACACATTTTCCCACAGACAGTTCAAAGACTGTTTGCTTTCCCTGACGTCCAGTGTCTGCGTGGGTCACCTGATACCCTCCTAGTAACACTTTGTTTACCTCTTTTGTTCAAAGAAATGCAGACAGATATGTTTCTGCATGGATGTGGAGCGTGACAGAATGTGAAGGAGGTTTTGTGTGGTTTGGGGTTTTGGCAAAGATCTTTCCCCAGCTTGACCCAAACCCCATAGGAGTTGATGTTGGATTATAATAACAGTTATGCTCAAAATATGTCTTGTTTTTTCAAGGTTTGCCCTCTCACCAATCAATAATGATGGAAATTACATCAGGTGGTTTAAATTCTTGTTTTGGCAAACAAAATGTACAGCATCCAAACCATGCTTACTCCAACACGCAACTCCTACACAGCAATGAGATCATCTTATGAAGAGGTCACTAATAAATGATCTTTGGTATTTTAAAGACATTATTCATCCAGGCATTGCTCTGCAGCTTCTTGGATCCGGACTAAAATATTGATCAGTTGAATATCCGTGACATTTTGTACATGGTTACTACAGACTGTGGCAATCCCCAGATTCTACCTCATGGTCGCATGAGGTCGACATTTTTGCTTTGAAGGGACTTTCATAAGCAGTGTAGGTTGGTTTCTTTTGAAATTTGCTGCAACATCTGAGACCTTCAAGCCCGTATGAATAGTTGCTTTTGTTATTTCAGACATTTCCTCTTTGTTTAGCCATCCATCCATCAATCCATCAATTTATCCATTATGAAAACCACTTATTCTATTTGGGGCTGAATGAAGCAGGAGCCAGTCCTCTCTGTCAACAGGGGAGAGCCGGGGTACACCATGACTCCTGTCAACCACAGTGCTAACATATGCTAACAACAAAAACAACAAAGTTACACTCACAGGCATGGGCAATTTGAGGTCACCGACCCAGTCATCATGTAACCATGAGACGAGAGACAATACATCAAACAAATCCAGACCTCAGGGCCTTAATTTCAGCATTTTTTCTGTAAGTCTCCACAATCTATCTATATTCATGACAAAGAAGAGAAGTGATTAAACAGGCTTTTCCTGATGAACTTCCACTGTCATATCAAGGTGGTGATCATTAGTCCTACCTGCCAACTCTTCAGTTTTTCCCGGAATTCCACCAATTCAGACAGATCTCCCATCCGCCTCCCAGGGATCTCCCATTATTTGCACAAACCTGCCAACACTCCCAGCTCCTTTGGAAGGAATCCCTTTCTGTGCCATTCTCCCGCTGAACTTCCAGTTTGTAACTTCTCCCGATTTCCCACTTTGATCACAGGATCAAAACATCTTGTTTTTAAATGACTGGCATATGCAAACCATTTTTTTTGTTTTTTTGTTTTAGTTTTTTTTTCTCAGTCAGAAAACTGAAAAAACTGTGTAATCTTGAGATTTTCATTTTTAAGAGGGTACCTGAATATATCATAAGTGCTGGATGCAACATGTCAATGAGGAGACCAGAAATCATCAACACTGTTTCGTTTCTCATGTGTTCTTTGGAAATTTGCAGAAAAAACTGTTTGCTGTGACTAAATTCTGTAAACAAATAAACAAACAAATATTTCTATGCTTCTTACTGCTTTCAGTAAGCTCTGAATGATGGAAATACAGTCTATAATACCGCTTACAGAAATCCTTTGTATTTTGCCTGAACCCATGGAGGTGCAGGACCTCATAATGTAGTGATAAATAAGACAAAAGTGAGTAAAGGTGTTTGTGTACAGTTCTGTGAATTGTGATGGAGAAGTCAATTTCCCTGATGGACACACCTAAAGGGATCAATAAAAGTACTATCTATCTATCTATCCATCTATCTATCTATCTATCTATCTATCTATCTCTACACCTTGCTAACTTAAGCACGGATTAGCATCAATTAGCTTGTCAAACACCATCCACAGGTGATTGAGTTTAATAGAATGTCATTGAGGTACCTGGTAAGTCATTTCAGCACTGTACAGTGCTGGTGTCACTTTGACCTGGTAGGTAATAAGTGGCTACTTTGTTATTAAACAACATTAGTACTTTGACGGAGCTGAGCCGAAAGGCAAAGCTCTCTGTTTACCGGTCGATCTTCGTTCCCACCCTCACCTGTGGTCAGGAGCTCTGGGTAGTGATGAAAATAACAAGATCTTGCGGCTGAAATGAGTTTCCTCCTCAGGGTGGCTGGGCTCTCCCTTAGAGATAGGGTGAGAAGCTCGGCGATTCGGGAGGATCTCTGAGTAGAACCACCACTTGAGAGGAGCCAGATGAGGTGGCTCGGGCATCTGATTAGGATGCCTCCTATCCCATGTCCCACCAGAAGGAGACCCCGGGACAGACCCAGGACATGCTGGAGGGACTACATCTCTCAGCTGGCCTGGGAATGTCTCAGGATCCCCTCCAGGGAAGAGCTGGATGAAGCAGCTGGGGTGAGGAAAGTCTGGGCTTCCCTGCTTAGACCCAGGATAAGCGGAAGGAAATGGATGGATGGATGGATAATACTTTGCCACCTGGGCTGAAACTTCTGTTTATGCATTTTAATCAAACCACCACAATTCATTGTATTGTGAGCAACATACATGATTTTTTTGGCCAATTTACAAGCTTGATGAAGTTTGAAGTATCATTTCCTGTCACAATCACATAAAACCTAAGTTTGACTCTCACACAGGACTTATCCACTAAAAGCTTGAAAAGTCCTGTGTGTGCAAACACCAGAGACTGTATATACAATGGACCTTTACCGTTGCATAGTTTTGAAGCCGAAATAACTCTGTCACAGGTGCTGCTATTTTGTTGGTTCATTTCTATATTTGATTTTTTTACCGGTGAAATAGTGTGTCTTAAAGTGTGAATAAAGTTGATGTTTCCTTGTGAGTTTAGTGAAGACTAGCTTGGTTTTATCTTTGCCAGTTTTTTGGTTGGATACCAAACTAGAACTATGAGAACGTAACTCTGAATAAGCCCTTCCAAATCTCCTCCATGTTTTCTTTTCCTGTCAAATACTGAGATTGAAATTGAAAGGCCTCGTGCAAACTGAAAATTATTCATTCCTGAACTAAAATATTTGCTGTCTGACGTTTAGGTTTAAAATGAAGCTATGGTATCATGAATTAAAAGTTTTTGTTTCTTCTGCAGAGTTTTATCAAGGTTAAAAGTTCAGATTTTAACATACATGTTCGCTGTGAGGCAGGACTGTAATTACCCATGATGCCTCAGTAGATTTGCTGGTTTGTAATGCAGAGCATGGCTTAGGAAAATGAAGTGTGAATGGACCTCATATCTCACCTCATTTGCTCTGAGGGGTCAAATCTAATTTCATTCATCAAGTTGTGAAAAATTTACTTCTGATTCTCTTCTCTGTCCATGATAACTACTTGTTTGTGTTTCTCCAACATTTTAGGTCGGTTAATATCCTCCATTTACAAGCAAGTTTTTCCACTTTGGCACATTTATTATGACATCTGTTCAACAAACTGAATGCAAATGTTCTGGGCTGTCTGCAGCACTTCATCGGGCACGGATTACTCATGTTTTACATCCACGCCAACCATGGGCAAGGAAGAGGAGAAGATGTTTCCTGTAGCAATAAATAATCCATTAGTGTAGTTAAGCTGACATCCAGCCAGTAAAAAAAAAAAAAAGTAGAATTGTGTTTTGGCTTGAAAAAGTTGGACTGAATCATTTGTTAACACTTTGTCTCTGCTGTATAGCCAGAGTCTTGTTTGTTTCTAATCTCATTATTTTGGCATCAGAAGGTAAATGTCAGTGTGGATTTATACAGTGATACTTTCAGCCTGTAGTAAATATTACCTCCGCTTATCAGAGGAATATTTAATATTTTATATTGGTTGAAATCATCTTTTCATCCAAGGACTCCGACATATTTTATTCATTAGTGTTTAGAGGCAATGTGAAAGAAAGGGTTTGAACTCTTTAGACTCCAAACTTTAAGAGTTTACAGAAAGAAGTATTTAAACGATATAAAAATGTTATGTCTTACAACTATTGATTCTACTGGAGTGGTAGAATCTGGTGTCTCTGTTAGGCAAAACGTTGTAGTCTGAAGGAATGACCCAGAGGGTCATAAACTGTGACTGGAAAGGAAAACCCAGACTCAAAGCTAGCAGGAAGTTTTTCACCCAAACTAATCTCTGCCTGATTCATCTTTGCCCCTACCTCAGCGGAATTAACCAATTGGGATCTCAGGGAAACCACAGAATAAACATCCCACTGAAACAAAGCTCAAACAGCAAATAATGAGGATATTTCAAGCGCATTGATCCCAACTAAAAATACAAACTAGTTTCATCATTTAACCTGTTTGCGATGACCGAGTTGTGGCAGGAAAATCCAATTATAAGTAAGTGCTGTGTAAAATTTCACCCTTATACAAAAATCAACTAATCCAGGAGTCTCATTTATCATAGAGTGTGTTGAATCCTTTCTAAAAGTGTATGTGCATCAAAAAAGAAGAAAAAAAAATGGCATGCACACAAAATGATTCAAATGTATAAAACCGTTCATAAGCCGGTGATGTGTTGGGTCAAAATATGTGGCTCGAAGAGCTGATGCTTTGTACCAACTCAGATGAGTCAACTCCCATTCATAAGAGCTGGCTCCCAATGTTTTTCTTTTCCTTACTCTACTCGGCAGAACTTTGTTCTGATAGACAGCCCAGCAGCTTGGCAGCCAATCACAAGTGAGGATATATGATCACATTATTATGTTCTAGCAGAGAGGGGGAAACTCAGTCAGGTACAGAGTCTAGTCACCACTCAGTGAGTGGAATAGTAAACAGCCATTTACATGAAAACATGTAAATATGAGTGTCACCAAGGGAAGCAGAATCTAGATCAACATCTATTTTTTGTTGTTGTTTGTTTTGGGGTTTTTTTGAATGCAAAAAAGAAAAAAGTTAGATTAAAATGTTGAATACATGTAAGAATTCCTGCTTTTAGAACAGAAGAAAAACATTTGAAGAGGCAACTCTGAGGCATCTCACAAAATTACTGAATGCAAAAGGTTCATCAATACCGAAAGCATCCATTTTTGCAAGGTGAGGCTGAAATATGAGGCTACAAATACTATTGAATTGGGAGCTGTTTGGGAGCCGATAGAGCAGGCTCATCTATGGGAATCGGGCTTTTAGGGTCGGCTCACTGAAAAGAGCTGAACTTCCCATCATTATCTTACTCACACCTGCACACAATGCTTCCTTTCTAATGAAGCGCATTAACAAGGGGACAGATCAAAGGTTTACAGTGCTGGATCATGGCAAAAAACAACAACAACAAAAATTTAGATGAGGAAAAAAAATTCTGACCCAGAAACAGAGGAGTTTGTGAATGAAGTGAGGGGTAAAATGGACTTAGGGGTGGTTTACTGCAGCATGGGATCACAAACTTCACAGTTTGCTTACTGGTACACACTTTGTACCCTCAGGTTTGTTTTTAAAGGTCACAAACCTTGCTTAGGGAGAGGTGACTGCCATTTTCAAACCCCGTTTTGTGCTTATGCAACTGTTATAAATGAGACCTCAGGTCAGCGACATACATAAATATCAGGAACCTGTTGGAGTCAGCTCTGGACCCAACAGAGTTCAATGCTGGAATCTTAAAAGAAAAACAAGATATCATTGGACACTCAAAGAAATATCTAAACTCAACTACACTAAGTCTACCTCAGAGCAAACTCTAGTGCCGAATACTGCAACATGGCAGTGGCCTAGTAATGAAAAGTCCTGAAATCACAAGACAACACTATTCCAATTACTGTTTTTATTATGGTTTTTGTTGCTTTAAATAAGAGCAGAGTGAGACGGGTGTCATCAAATTTCACAACAAGTCTACAGACTGGACAGCAAAAGTCTGGTGTACTCTTCCATCACAGACCTGATTGGCTGATGTGATCTTTCAAGCATCTTCTAGGTCAAGACTCCTGAACATCTTCCAGGAAGGAGCACAGAAGTCATCCTGCTCAGACACAACCTCAGCTGCTTCAAGCTGCAGCTCTGCTACTGACACGCCTCAAACACCACTCAACCAATTCACATTTTTGACCCAGTCATCCTGCAGAGGAAACTCATTTCACTCACTCATATCTACTGCCTCATCCTGTCAGCCTGAGATTCAAGTTTCATTTTCCCTTCTTTGTAATCTTCACAAACTCTTATATAAATAAAAGCCATTCTTTATTCAATGGCCCTCAGCAGTGATGCTGAAATCTTCTGTTTCTTTTGTATCCTGTTGATGCCATTTTAAAGTGAACATCATTGTATTCAGCCCTGTTTTCAATCTACACACCACTTCAAACTCACTCTTCCTGGTATTGCATTGAAGACATATTTGTTAAGAAGGTCAATGAAACCTTTCTATGCCTTGTCTCAAAGGCAGAAGAAGACGTGTCAATCATAGACCCTTTTAGGTTGAGTCTCATGTCTATTTGTGATGAATTAATGATGCACTGCATATAGTAGAGTTGCTCCTGTTCAGAGAGAAACTGGCAGGTGTAAAGGGGAGTGAGCTCGCTTCAGTGATATTGATTCATGTGTCAAAGAGGAATAATATCAGACAGGGACTTTGGATGACAATACCTTTAGGCACATGAGGACAGCTCATTAAATCTTAACAAAGGTCAGTGTAATGACCTCTTTTAAAAGGCTCTTCTAACAGCAACACTTACATTCTAACGAGCAGCTTCTCATTCGTTTTTGGTCTTCTTTACTTTTATTATTACACAGTTTATGAAATACAGATGTGGCAACTGGGGGGGGGGGNCAATCATAGACCCTTTTAGGTTGAGTCTCATGTCTATTTGTGATGAATTAATGATGCACTGCATATAGTAGAGTTGCTCCTGTTCAGAGAGAAACTGGCAGGTGTAAAGGGGAGTGAGCTCGCTTCAGTGATATTGATTCATGTGTCAAAGAGGAATAATATCAGACAGGGACTTTGGATGACAATACCTTTAGGCACATGAGGACAGCTCATTAAATCTTAACAAAGGTCAGTGTAATGACCTCTTTTAAAAGGCTCTTCTAACAGCAACACTTACATTCTAACGAGCAGCTTCTCATTCGTTTTTGGTGAAGAAATGAAAATAATAATGTGTCAAATACTTTATGTCTACACCGTTGACCCCCCCCCCCCCAACTTACTCTAAAGTCAAATCAAATAATCTCTTAAAAGAAAATGGATGTTTGAGTCAGCAACGCCACCTAGGGAATTTTGCGCTGGGAAAAAGTTACAGAAAATGTCCGATTAAGGCACTCAGGTTGTTCTACCTTCAAACGGGCAGGAGACGTGATCCCAATTTCAATACAAAACTTCTCTTTATTGTACACAAAAATAAAAAAGTCATCATAAACAGTCACACACACAGGAAGCAGGGGCGTCTTTTTTAGTGGCTGAGCTTACTAGTAGTGTGGGTTCAAGGAAGAAGGTGAGGGAGGGGTCCCAGGAGGAAAAAACACCCCAAACACTCCTGACACTCACACTGCATTCATACTTAGAAAACTAAAGCAGAGGGGACAGCACAGCACACAAAAAGGGGAACACCAGCAGCAGCAGAACACCAGGAAACCTCCACCATTGGGCCTCAGCCACTGAAAAGGATAAAAAAAAAACTGGGGATCGCACTGGACCACAAAAAAAAAAAAAAAAAAAATTTTTTTTTTTTTTTTTTTTTTTTGCAAACACAAAATAAGCTATCCTAAAGCAATCCTTAAAGAAACAAAAATATAAATTACCCAAACCAATACTCAATATACAAAATCAGATATTAAACAATCAGAAAATCACAATCAAGCAAAAGTAATAACTAACTAAATTAAGAGAAAACGAAATAAATAAAGATGTAACGAAATGTTTATTAGTCAAAAATAATTCATGGAAACAATGTTCAACCCAAAAGATGTTCACCCATGAACTCAGAAAAACAAACAAAATAAAACAGTAATGTAGCTAAATACCCAAAAATAATAGAAAAGGAATGAGGCAAAAGAAAGAAGAATAACCAAATGAACAATTGAACAAAAGTTAACCCTACAGTTGACAACTGCTCGTTTTAAGACAATTTTTTAAAGGAAATGCTGAATTAAATCAGCATACATAAGTCCAGCGCAGCTCTTCATGCAGCGACAGACTTACACAGTCAGGACAGAAGCAGAATACAAGCAGAAGCTTCAGCCTAACGGCACACCAAAGGCATAAGAGGCATAAGAAGCCACAGTCATTAAGCCACGGCTACAAGTCCACCAGACAGACTCACAGAGGCAAAGGCAGAGGCAAAGCAGGAGTGCAAGCATCAAGATGGCGTCATAGCCGTGATCTCCTTACTTTACTGTAAAACCGCTGGAGCTCCCCAGGGTGACACCGGGCACACACAGCCCCTGTCACAAATAAAATTAACCCTTCGTTAATTTTGGAAGAGCAGAAGAATACAGGTACAGACTAAGCATGACTCATACAAACCAATCGGACCACGAAGAAGACCACAGAGAGAGAGAGAGAGAGGGATGAGATGAGTCTGCATGTAAAGTGCAGAAGATGACAACAGTTCTACGGACACTGATCGCTGATCGTGAGACCCAACACAACCAACCGCAAATCTAAAAAGAACAAGCCAAAAAACGGGCAAATTCACNAATGATGCACTGCATATAGTAGAGTTGCTCCTGTTCAGAGAGAAACTGGCAGGTGTAAAGGGGAGTGAGCTCGCTTCAGTGATATTGATTCATGTGTCAAAGAGGAATAATATCAGACAGGGACTTTGGATGACAATACCTTTAGGCACATGAGGACAGCTCATTAAATCTTAACAAAGGTCAGTGTAATGACCTCTTTTAAAAGGCTCTTCTAACAGCAACACTTACATTCTAACGAGCAGCTTCTCATTCGTTTTTGGACTTCTTTACTTTTATTATTACACAGTTTATGAAATACAGATGTGGCAACTGGGGGGGGGGTTGAATGAGATTTCAGTTTAGTTTATTAGAGAATTTTAAAAATGGATGTTTGAGTCAGCAACGCCACCTAGGGAATTTTGCGCTGGGAAAAAGTTACAGAAAATGTCCGATTAAGGCACTCAGGTTTGTTCTACCTTCAAACGGGCAGGAGACGTGATCCCAATTTCAATACAAAACTTCTCTTTATTGTACACAATAATAAAAAAGTCATCAAAAACAGTCACACACACAGGAAGCAGGGGCGTCTTTTTTAGTGGCTGAGCTTACTAGTAGTGTGGGTTCAAGGAAGAAGGTGAGGGAGGGGTCCCAGGAGGAAAAAACACCCCAAACACTCCTGACACTCACACTGCATTCATACTTAGAAAACTAAAGCAGAGGGGACAGCACAGCACACAAAAAGGGGAACACCAGCAGCAGCAGAACACCAGGAAACCTCCACCATTGGGCCTCAGCCACTGAAAAGGATAAAAAAAAAAAAAACTGGGGATCGCAAACACAAAATAAGCTATCCTAAAGCAATCCTTAAAGAAACAAAAATATAAATTACCCAAACCAATACTCAATATACAAAATCAGATATTAAACAATCAGAAAATCACAATCAAGCAAAAGTAATAACTGACTAAATTAAGAGAAAACGAAATAAATAAAGATGTAACGAAATGTTTATTAGTCAAAAATAATTCATGGAAACAATGTTCAACCCAAAAGATGTTCATCCAATGATTTAGAAAAACAAACAAAATAAAACAGTAATGTAGCTAAATACCCAAAAATAATAGAAAAGGAATGAGGCAAAAGAAAGAGGAATAACCAAATGAACAATTGAACAAAAGTTAACCCCACAGTTGACAACTGCTCGTTTTAAGACAATTTTTTAAAGGAAATGCTGAATTAAATCAGCATACATAAGTCCAGCGCAGCTCTTCATGCAGTGACAGACTTACACAGTCAGGACAGAAGCAGAATACAAGCAGAAGCTTCAGCCTAACGGCACACCAAAGGCATAAGAGGCATAAGAAGCCACAGTCATTAAGCCACGGCTACAAGTCCACCAGACAGACTCACAGAGGCAAAGGCAGAGACAGAGTCAGAGGCAAAGGCAAAGCAGGAGTGCAGCATCAAGATGGCGTCATAGCCGTGATCTCCTTACTTTACTGTAAAACCGCTGGAGCTCCCCAGGGTGACACCGGGCACACACAGCCCCTGTCACAAATAAAATTAACCCTTCGTTAATTTTGGAAGAGCAGAAGAATACAGGTACAGACTAAGCATGACTCATACAAACCAATCGGACCACGAAGAAGACCACAGAGAGAGAGAGAGAGAGGGATGAGATGAGTCTGCATGTAAAGTGCAGAAGATGACAACAGTTCTACGGACACTGATCGCTGATCGTGAGACCCAACACAACCAACCGCAAATCTAAAAAGAACAAGCCAAAAAACGGGCAAATTCACTGTAAGAACCGAGCATTTAGTATCATTAGCAGCCACTGCTAATCTACCTGCACTGGTAACCACATGGAGTGAGGCACGGCAGCCCAGGAGGAAGGGCCAGAGCCAGAGCAAGAGGAGGGGTAGGTGTCAACTACCCCCTTATATGGAGTGCCCCCGTGAGGTTATTAACTGACAGGGACCTCCAAGACAGCAGGAGCATGCATAAGACACATCATCCTGCTACAAAGGCAACAACCATGCAGTTTGGATTCTGAAATTCCTAAAGTCTACTGTTGTGTCAGCTTCCCCTGAGGTCTTAAAGACCCCATATTCAGAGAAACATATTTTTTCTGCCTTCAGGCCTAGTTTAGACACCACCTGTGTGCATTGCTCTGTAATACTCCACATAAACATTGGATGGCAGTTTGATTTCTATGCCTGTCATATCACCAGTTTTGGTTTCAGGACATGGTTGTTGAAAAAACCATGGAGGCTGAATTCAGGCTCAGCATGTTGGACTTGAAGCTGAGAAATATCGTGGAGCAGTTGTTACAAAACCCAAGACCAGTGAAGTTAGCACATTATCGTAAATAAAAGCAGAATACAATGATTTGCAAATCCTTTTCAACTTATATTCAGTTGAATACACAGCAAAGACAAGATACTTAACGTTTGAACTAAGAAACTTTATTTCCTTTTGCCAATAATCATCAACTAAGAATTTAATGGCAGTAACACACTCCACTTTGAAAAGTAGAGTTTAAACTTGCACTTACAGATGTAGTGATGAACTGTAGTTACTGACAGTGGTTTTCTGAAGTGTTGGGCTCATGCGGTGATATCCTTTACACAGTGATGCTGGTTTTTGATGCAGTGCCGCTTGAGGGGGTCAAAGGTCACGGCCAATCAATGTTCGTTTTGGGCCTTGCCGCTTACATGCAGTGATTTCTCCAGATTCTCTGAACCTTCTGATGATATTACCGACCGTAGATGATGAAATCCCTAAATTCCTTGCAATGTCTTGTCGAGAAATGTTCTTCTTAAACTGTTCAACAATTTGCTCACACATTTGTTCACAAAGTGGTGACCCTGGCCCCATCCTTGTTTGTGAATGACTGAGCATTTCAGGGAAGCTGCTTTTTTACTCAATCATGGCACCCACCTGTTCCCAATGAGCCTGTTCACCTGTGGGATGTTCCAAATAAGTGTTTGATGAGCATTCCTCAACTTTCTCAGTCTTTTTTGACACTTGTGCCGGCTTTTTTGAAACATGTTGCAGGCATCAAATTCCAAATGAGCTAAGATTTGCAAAAAATAACAAAGTTTACCAGTTTGAAAATTAAGTATATTGTCTTTGCTGTGTATTCAATTGAATATAGGTTGAAAGGGATTTGCAAATCATTGTATTCAGTTTTTTTTTAACTTACGATTTACAAAACTGCCTCATCTTTGAGTGACTGATTCCTCTTATGTGCTACAGCAGATTTCAAATTTGAGAGTCAAGATACCAAAGGATGTTTTCTGTCTTATTAAGCACAAATTCTTTGATATCTCCATATTTCATCCGCTTTCTTGTGTTGTTTTCTGTCTTATGTTCCCTTTTCAAAGTCTCTGTGAGGAGTTTCTCAGTGATCTTGAAAACGTCCGATAGCTTGATATATGCCTGATCATAAACCAAAACCTAAAATGAGGTAATCAGCACTTGAATAAATCCTGAGTGGTTAAGACTGGATCAGATTGATATATTCAAGTCTTTGTGACAACACTGCACCAGCTGACAAAGCGTAGCAATAAGAAAAGAGATCTGTGTTTTTCTCTGCCTATCTACTATTTGTGGGATTTATTTTCAAATACATGGGAGCTGGACTGTCTGACAGAACAGTCAGCCAGAGCAGAAGAAAACTAAACAGAAGAGTGATAGAGCACAAGCTAAAACAGGCGCTAACCTGTTTGTGCTAATGTTCCTTCCAACCCACATGCAGCAGTTATACTGCAGTGATCTGTTCAAACCTGAAAGACTATAAATAAAATGAAGAGCCAGGTTATATTTGCTCTGGAGTTGGTAGATGAGCACTGGCAGGACACAACCAGGATTCACTAACATTACAAGTGACAGACCCTCCTCAGAGCACACTGGCTGTGAGGGACACGAAAGAGGTCGTCTGCTCACCTTCTGGATACTTAACTACAAACTGACTTTACAAAATCTGAGTGCTGTCACGTTTGAAACGACAAATAGATACATTACCTCTTCACTTTGCATCTTCGGAAAAGTAGTCTTGAACAAAGAAAAGTCAAGTTGAAAAGATCTGCTGTTCAAAACAAACATTCTCTTTGGTAGGAGTCACATCCTCATATTTCATTTATTTCCAGAGGCTTTTTTTATCTTCTTTAAAATAAACCCCCCAGTGACACATACTGATACATAGGGAAAACATAGTTGAGCTTCCAATTATTGTCAATAATATTACAATGTAGTAAAAACAGAAATATTTCAAAACAAACAAAAAAAGAATAAATCTCATGCTCTTTTTCATACTTTTTTGGACTTTGAATGTTGTTGTTTTTTCTCTCTCTCTTTTCTGTTTTTTTGTTTTGTTTTGTTTTGTTTTTGTTTCTTAAGAGTCACAGCCTCGTGACAGTGGGTGCAAGTACTCATGGTCAAAGGAATCTTAACCCTGGGAGAACACTAGCTTAACCAGATTGTCCTCAGTGCCCCTTCTGGCACTTTGGGCTGCATGCTTTCATGTATGCTACAGCTGACACTAGCTTGTTTGGTTGTGCCAACCATATTTCTTTGAAAAGTTGACGCACAAGGCAAGACACAGAAATACCAAAAAACTCCACTTTCACTCAGAGTCACTCTGCAGCTCTTACAGTTCAACAACAGCCCACACATGTTAGAGAGCAGACTCTGGATCACTGGGATGGCTCTTCAGGACTGTTCCTCCTCAACACTGGTGCCCACCACTGCATGGACCATGAGGTTGATGCTGAGAGTCAGCAGATCCTCCAAAGAGACAACGCTGCACTGTTAACAGCTGGAAAGTGAAATTAAAGTGAACCTTAAAAGTCTGTCAAAAATGAATGAATAGGATAATGTGTGGAACAAAAACATCAACTATTCCAGTCTAATGTTGCAAAGCCCTCCCCAAAGTGTTGGTACTTTCAAAAGTTGAACCTTCACAGGGCGCTCTGTCAGGAGCAAAACATCATTTACACCCTGACTCATGAAGTGGAAACACACTGACCTCCTCCAATAGTCCCGTGTCTCTTGGGAAGGTTTCTGAGCTGAAAACAGTTTAAGATTAATGAGTTTTCGTCCTTCTTTTTATTCTGTATTTACCTGTTTTATAACATTTTTAAACTAAGTGCCAAATGGGAGCAAGTTTAAACACAATACAAAAACCAAGTCCATTAAAATGATAATCCTGAAGTTTCTGTTTGGGCGCAGGAGTATTAGTAACTTTTCTTCAAGTCAGAAAAACAGGACAACAAACAACGGCCTTGGACAAGAACATCAGCAACAAGCAGGATCATTTTCAGAAATCAATGTGAAACCCACTGGACTGAGAATCAGGCAGCTAGCTTATGTACTTCAATATGGAGATCCCCGTGTTCGGCTGCTGCCACAATAAACACAGCAGCTGTATTTGCATTTATGGATTTTTCTCCCTGTGCCGTGCGTCTGTGTGTCATGTTCTTGCTTCGGGTAAAGGAACTCTCTATTCATAGTCTCAGTGCAGCTTCAGCAAAGTGCACAAGTTCAGGTTTTCAGGAGCCGGTAAGAGTGTGGATGTGTGATGTGCCTGAGAGTTCATGCACAAACCTCAGCTTGACACTCTAAGAGGCCGGGATGTTTAAATATATCTGGAACTTTTTATATGAAGGAGGAATTTTAATTTATTTCACTGCGACCATACCTTGTTTGATTTTATGTGACACACAAAATAAGTGAATGTACATTCAGCGCCTCCTACAAACTGAACTCTGGGATTTCTGGTTTTACTGAGTCAACAACCCCCTTTTTCCATCATAAATGAACTTAAAAACAGTTGAAGGTGAGGCTTCCGCTATCAAAATGTAACCGTTTTATGGTGAACTGTAAAAGCTATGATCAAAAAGATTCAGATTTTCTTCATACATCCTAGCAGGATTATTCTGCAGAACACGGGATTTTCAACCCCAGGAATACAAGACAGCCGAAGAAAGTCCCCAGAATAAGCAAATCAACATCGAGGAATTAGCCAAAGATCGATGCAGCTCTCTCTCTCCTCCCTGTTCATGAGCCAATGAGCTGTTTGAGCCATAATATGAAGTTCTTTGTGTCCTGCAGCAACCACACTGGATCCGAAACACCATTTGCATTTATGGATTGTTTTTGTCCAGCACAGTAGATCTGAGTGTCGTGCTCTTGCTGGGGGGTGGAGGAAGGGGGATGGGGGGGTCTCTATTCATAGTCTTTATCTATTCCATCACACACGTACACACACTGTAATCTTGACCAAGGGCTGTTGGAATCATGCCCACTCACACAGAAACAGGCAGGCAGGATGGTCAGGTAGGGACAGAGCTGCTTGGTCATGACTTTGAGAGAGAGAGAGAGAGAGAGAGAGAGAGACAGAGAGAGAGACAGACAGACAGAGACAGTGATGGGGGGGGGTAATTCAAGCCCTCTTTTTGTGACGAGATTGCTATTATTTGGGAACTTGAGTAATTTGTAATAACTACCTGTTCCATCTCTGCTCTTTACCCAATGAAAGGCCAAATTGAACCCTGTCCACCTATAATCAGGTATATTTTGGCTCAGGCCTGATTATACCCCGGGGTATAAAGTGGCCTGGTTCAAAAAATAAAACAGACCAGGCCAGACTTCAAGTTCAGCCGTGAAAGACCAGCTGTAGATGCTCTACCCTTCCACAGAGCAGGATCATTTCAGTGTTGTGACCAGTGTTTCATTTTGAAGTTGTTGAATTTGATTTGTTTGCACTTTTTTCTTCAATTTTATTTTTGTTTTGTTTTTTACACCCAAAATTATGTTGAAAAAATATTTTTTATATTACAGATTTACAATTATAAACAAACACTTCATATGAGTTGGTTCCTATCAATATTTATCAATTTGTTGTTTGATGCTTAAAAAAGAAGTTACAAAAAATGTAATTTTACTGGAAATCTTCTGTAATTTTTAATAGATTTTTCCTGTTTTCCAATAAAACAACAAAATGCTTGAAGATTTACAGGTATTTTCTGTAATTTTAGGTTTCATGTTTTAAATCACTTTTAATTGCATTGTTGTTTTTGTCAACATTATTATTTCATTGATGCAACTGTTTTTCATGACAATAACAAGATAGTGACGAGCTAAACATGGTTCTGTGATGACAAAAACATGACGAGACGTGTGTGAGTTTTCGTTGACGGGGACAAGATTAGACGGAAGTGTTTGTGGCTGCTCTGTCAGATGTTCAAGAAACATGACATTTCTGCCTATTGTGAAATCTGTCTGTCAAAAAGTCTGTCAAAAAGCGAAAAAAATATCAGCAATGATGTTGCATCCTGCCCTTGTTTGGTCACACCCACCACCTGACGTGCAGCGCACATTCTGCACAACACACCTGCCATCTCCAGTCACACACGCAGACACGGACTCACGCATTGCTGGACCATGGCAGCAGCGTCGACAAACGTACTTGGTGGTTGGAAATGTCGTAATGATCTGTGGAGACACTTGGAATCCAATCCAGCTGAACGGAAAACTGAATGCATCATAGACAGAGACTGAGGTAAATGTGGCCTCACGCTCAGTTGAAAGAAGACCACCAATCTCAAGCGGCACCTGAAGGCCGACCATGCTGATATTCTTTCTGAGGTAAGTTACAGGAAGTCCCGTTAACATATCATATACATACAATGGTACTCCACAATCTGCTTGAGAAAAATGTCATAGCAAGCTTGAGTGGATGTGAATGTCCCTCGAGATCAATAAAGTATCTATCTATCTATCTATCTATCTATCTATCTATTTATCTATCTATCTATCTATCTGAGGTTTTCCATATAACTCCCACAGCAAATGGGGTGCTAACTTCAGTCTAAAGCTAGCTTGGTTGCGCCAACATCAATTTATTCATATGAATTTATTAGCTTATGCATACGGAGGACCAAAACTGCCAAAATGAATAAATAAAGTGAAAATAAAAACCAATGAACCAAAAAAAAAAAATTCAAAAATTAAGTCCAAATGAATAAATATAAATGGAAATAAAAATGTCAATAAAAATATATACACAAATAAAAACTGAAACAAAAATTGAAAATAAATGTGAAAATGAAGACAAAAATAAATATTTAATTATGATTAAATATCAATCAAGGAAAAAGAAAAAAACAGCGCTCCGGTCTCATGTTTATTTTTTTCATGCTGCAGATGAAATGCAGAAGGAAAACCTATTCAAATGAGGGGCGCGGTCCTAAATGCGTCATGAGTTGAGCTATCAGCCTATTGGTCGATCGACATGTAATTGCAGACTAGGTATGCCTCCTTGCTAACACAGCTCTCAATATCGAAGAATATGGATAAAGCTCCAGGGATCCACGTTTGTGATCGGACATCAGATGGAGTTTTATACAGTCTATGGATGGAGTCTAAACCAGTGTGAGAGATGAGACTCCCCCCAGATTTGTTTTTCCAGACAGAAATAGTGATCTATAAGATTGCGTGTTGATGTGTAATATCACAATAAAGTAACATTTTAGTGTATTCAGAAAAGTAGTCACACCTTCCATGTTGTAGCCTTGTGCTAAAACTTTTATTCTTCCTTATAATAAACACTTTCACAGTGTCTCCGATGTGTAAATCCAGGATTTACTGCAAGTAACGTCTCTGAATGTCTCTCTGAGAGCGTAATTAAGTTCACTTAAACACACACACCTGAAAATGATGATACCTGGTTTATTGTTAAGTGTCTAAACTATGATTTCGTTACATTTTTGATGAGTTAACCCTTCGTTATTGTATGTTTTGTGAACGAGAAAAGATCGCTAGCTAGCGGCTAACAATAGCAACGTCTTCCAGGTTGGTGTGTGTGTGTGTATGCGGCCACTGTTGCCAACTCAGCGACTTTCTTGCTAAATCTGGCGACTTTCCAGACCTCTTGGCGACTTTTTCATGGGAAAAGCGACTAGCGACAAATCAAGCGACTTTTTCTGGCGTCATAGGCGACTTTTCTGGTGTTTGGCGACTGACATGAAAAGCATGTATCATTCCACAGTCAACATTCTCAACGAGCAGCAGGTTCTGCCGTGAGCCCCTCCCTCGTCTCAAAGCATTTGCAGGCGGTCGGTCTCGACTCTCGCAGCAGTCGTAGCTGCAGTCAGAGGAGAGGAGACCGCGCGTGCGCTAAGCAGCCGCTGGTTTTCAGCGCTGGAAGCAGAGACGAAAGTAGTACACAGGTTCACAGGACCAGGAAGATATTAGAGCGGCTGCTGCTTTAAAGCGCTCATTCAAAACCAGTCACAGCCGCACGCTGGGACGGGAAATAAATTCACTAGAAAAATGAAGTCTTGAAAACTACCTTGACTTTTAAAATATCCCTTCCAAATTCCAAATTGTTCCTAAAAGAGCCCGTAGTCTCCTCTGCGCCCAACGTTCAAAATGATAAAAAATATCTTATCCTCTCTAAACAATATGAATAAAAATGGGAAGAAACTCATCATTTTTTGGTCTTATAATGCAGAGAAACATCAGCTCTTTTTTCTCAAAAGACACTGAAAATGAGTTAGAAATAAAAAATAAACATTAAAATTTTAAACAAGCTGAGGGAGACAGAGATAATTATAAAAGCCACTTTCTGCTGGTTAAAAATATAGAAAATTAAAAACAGGATTTTTTTTTTTTCCATATCAAGACAAGACTTTAAAATAAAAAGTCAAATTCATCAAGTTTTTATTTTTTCTTAAGAAATCTTGACTTGTAGATCTAATTTGTAGACCTAAAAATTTAGGACGTTTATTATACACTTTTTGTCTCTTCCAGGACATTATTCCTTTCTCCTACAGCGTTCCTTACAATAACATTCCAATGCCAGATTATGCAAATTAGGTGATGAACTCATCTAGCGACCTCTAGCGACTTTTGGGACAGCCAATAGCTACTTTCCTCACTGAGGATTTGGCGACACTGTATGCGGCAAATCAGTAACTAAATTAGCCATGTTGGTGTGCATGTTTTGTTACATTTAGGAATAGCTGGTTTAAACCTCGTTTGCATAATTCTGTAGAGTAATACATGTTAACTGTTTTAAGAAATAATATTTGTTTATTGCACTTTTACTCTTCAGGCAGACAGAATACTGGATTGACTTGGAGGGTCCATGTGGTCATCAACCATGAAGGTGTCACAGTCCATGAAGTGCAGCTTCCTCAGGCCTTGACTCCCGAAGAAATTCAGCAGCTGCCTGATCCCCACCCGGGAAAGACTACACGTCTGTCAATGGCAGTACAGTTTATTTACCTGAACAAACTGCACAGTCAGACTATCTTCAACACCGACTACACTGACATAAAAATGACTTATAATTGTTTATAAGTTCTGTCACTAAGATTTTGGGTAAGATATGAATGTACAGACAAAGACATTGAAAGTTACCCGAATGTTCTTATTTCTCACTGTGGACATCTGAATCAATAATACCCAGCATTATGTATCACTAAATCAAAATTGTGTGTATCATCTCTAAATTGAAAACCATATATTAAGGAATCTGATTTGCAACACAACCTGCAGAAATTTTTATTTGTCATTGTCACTGTTGTTTTATGTAAATAGTGATATATATGTATTTTTTTTTCTAAGTTCTAATCTCAGGTCTGTTATTATTATTCTATTTTATTTTTACATTTTGATTGTTGTGAGCTGCTGTAACAAAGAAATTTCCTTGACCGGGATCAATAAAGAGTAATCTATTCTATTTTAGTGTTTGCTCGTTTGACGTTTTTACGGAAGAAAAAAGAACTTGAATAAAAACAGTTCCCACAAAAAAGCCATAAATATACAGAGAAAGGTAACTTCCTGCACAACAAACTTTTCTCTATGTAAAAAAAAAGTCTAATGAACAGTGTAATGGATGAGCCACTTACGACCTCAGTAACTTTTTTCTAATACAGCTAAAAGTCAACACATGAGTTTGAGATGCTCGCCATCAATTTTCTGCGAAATGCATCGAAATCGTCTGTCTTTAGGGAGCGTTAAAAAGTAAAGAAATGAGTAAAAAAGCAGGTAGAGGACTGTGGGAGTGAAATCTCTGCCACTTCCACACTGTCTCAGTAAACGATTGTTCATCTTACACCCGCAGGAGGACGACACCGCCGTCTTTCCGTGTCCGTCCGTGTCGATCAGTTAAAGACACGAGTGTACAGCTAGTTGGTTATCCACTTATCAGGTTGTGTGAATCCTGGCGGGGGAGTAAACTTAGCAAAAAGGAAGACGTAAAGTACGACGTCGTACTTTTTTATTTATGCTCTCGTCTCGAAAAAAAAAAAAAAAAAAGTTACTAACTATAAATTAATAAAAATATGTAAATAAAAACATAAATAAATGTGTAATTGAAAAGAAAAAAATTTAATAATTTAGAACAAAAAATAAAAACATAAGTAAAATAAAAAAACATAGATAACTACATAAATACAAAATAACAGTAAAATAAACTTGAAAATAAATAAAAATTAAAACCGTCAACACCAGGAGGTTTTATGCGTGTGTTATTGTTATGTGTAAGACATGCAGGGGTTTTACTTGCCGGGCAGCAAGTGTAATGCGTTGTCATATTGACCCATGATGAAGCGCCTGTCTGAAACATGGAGAGATATCTGCTGCTGTTCCCCATGCATCTAAAGGGGCAGCACACGTGTGCTTCCGTTTTTGTGTTGGCTGCATGTTTGGCCATGTTTACATTCAGTGAGGGTGTAGCCATCTTTTTGTGTGTTTATGTTCCGTCAGCACGTTGTGATGTTTAACAGATCGAGTTTTACAGTTGTGCCTAAAAGTTTACACCCCCCAGCAGAATTTCTGATTCTTTTGACCTTTTCTCAGAAAATATGAATGATAACTCAAAAACATTTTTATCACTCATGGTTTGTGGTTGGGTGAAGACATTTATTGAAAAAAATAGTTTACTCTTTTTTAATCACAATGACAACAGAAACTTTAAAAATGACCCTGTTCAAGAGTTTACACCCCCTGGTGATTTTGGTTTGATAACATGCACAAAATGTGACACACATGTGTTTGAATGTCTACTAAAGGTAACCATCCTCACCAGTGATCTATTAGCTTGTAACCAGTGTGTGTGTGTATAAAAGCTCAGTGAGTTTCTGAGCTCCTGACAGACATGTGCATCTTTCACTCAGTGCTGCGTTGAAGTTTCTGGTTTCTGCGTCATGGGGAAAGAAAAAGAATTGTTTAAGGATCTGTGAGAAAAGGTAATCCAACTGTATAAAACAGGAAAAATATTTAAAAAGATATCCAAGGAATTAAGGATGCCAAGAAGCAGAGTTCAAACTAGGGCTGAACGATATATCATTATCGTATCGATATCGGGATATGAACATGCGGGATATTAATTTCGCAAAATCAACGATATCAACGTGATTTTCCCTGTTCGCCCTGCATGGAAGCTTGCTCTTACATGTACAGCTAAGGCCAGCCAACCACAAACCTCGTTTAATGCTTGCTGTTGATTGACAGCTGATGCAGGAGGGAGACGGAGACACACACTCACACCTGTGCTACATCCACAGCGCGGAGAAACAAAAAGAGAAACATGAGCGTGGAAGATACGACTGTTTCAGGATCCGCACATTAGACTAATTTAGAGGGAAAAAAGGCAGTCTCGAGGTATTCTGGATTCAAAAAAGATGATCTAAACCCAGGGGTTGTGGGGTTTGACGGAATTTTTTTTCCAGCTATGACGGAAAAATCTGAAGCGTTCCTTAATCAAATTAATTAAATACAGCACCTGCAGTAGACCCCTGTCCACGAACGTGCATAATTAATCAGGTATTAGTTGTCCTGTTTATGATCCACCTCTATCGTACATCAGGACTGTATGCTCCAGGATTTCCGCCCAGGGAAGCAGGAGCAGAAAACCCGTCTTTATGTCATGACTGCTCGTTACTTCACTGGAAGGAGACTCCTACTTATCCCTACGTATCGGTAAATTTGCTATAAATAGTCTCATTTATGGACGACAACAATGAGAAAAACGCATGTCACTGGTTGAATCTGGTTCACTGGATATTAGGCTAACATGATAACAACAATTAAAACATGCTACAGATGAATATTTGGACAACTCCATAACCCACACGGAGCCTAATGTGTGATTTGGCATCTCTCTCTCTCTCTCTCTCTCTCTCTCTCTGTCTCTCTCTCTCTCCCTCTCCCTCTCTCTCTCTCTCTCTCTTCACTGAGGCGCTATGCTAGCGCGCAGAAACATGTTGGTGGTAAAATTTACGTTATATAGTTGAAAACAGCATTGGTTTCTCTTTTTATTTGCTCCTAAATATAGATTATTACACATGTATGGAGAGTCAAAGCTTTTGTCCGACAGTTTTCTCACTTTAACTCACTCACTTGCGCAGACGCATCAGCTGATGGTTGAATGTGGAGGTAAGGACTCAATAAGAACTGATCTTTGCGCAGCAGCTTTTAAGTTTTAAGATAAATGAAGCTCGCGTTAGTTCATGCAGGACACGGAAGTCATACGCCCAGCTGATACCAGCTGACAGGCTGACGTTCGAGTCACACCTCTCCACTTAACCAATCGCAGCTTGCCGTCGACCAACAAGGCGGTGTATTTAAACATGTCTACATTCACAACTATTCCTGCTACTGCTACGCACCACACTGCTGCGTCTCGAAGTCAAGGTACGAGAGTATGTGTTCTTTGCCGTCTGTGTGTCAAACTCACCATCTCATCCGCCGAAATGTCTCAGCTGGATCCTTTGAGGACGGTTACATCAGCGAAACTACAGATGAATTTGGGCCTGAGGCAAATCGCAGTATTCGCCGCAGTTCCCGGTCGGCAAGTATACAGCAGTCCATTATCCGGCTGGTCTTAAAGAGAATTGATCCTTCACACAGCGAGTCAGCAACAAAAAGCTTCTTAAAGTTTTTCAGGCCCACATTCACAGCCATGCTCAGGCTTCCTCTGCCTCCACCGCACCTTCCTCCGGCCAGAGGAAAAGTCAAGAAGGAAAACTGCCCGCACACTGCTCCTAGCATTGAAGCTAGCGCCAGCATTAGCACGCCCGCTAAGAGAGCCCGGCTCAGACCAGCGTCGATATCCAGGACGAGNAGCTTCAGAGAACTGAAACATCCACATAACAAAGCCAGCGAATTGAATCAGAATCAATTTTAATTGCCAGGTGTGCTCGAACATACAAGTATCATGTTATGGTATGCTGCGCTCTCTTGTACAAGGTATAGGTCAGGCATTGAAGGTTAAAAAAAAAAAAAAAAAAAAAAAAAAAAAAAAAAAAAAAAAAAAAAAAAAAAAAAAAAAAAAAAAAAAAAAAAAAAAAAAAAAAAAAAAAAAAAAAAAAAAAAAAAAAAAAAAAAAAAAAAAAAAAAAAAAAAAAATGCATGAAGAGTATTATCAACAACCATAAACACAAAAGAATAGCAAAAGACAAGACTATTATTTACAGGCAAAAATAGATAAATAAATTTAAAAAATAATATAAATGAAAATCAAAATAAGTCCCGAATTTGAATTTTCTTCCTGCTGCAAATTCTTCAAACCCCAGAAGAGTCTGCTCTAACTGTTATGCTTGTGCCATTTCTCAGTAAAGCATCAAATTCCTATCAATATAGTATTTTACAGGTTAAATAAGAGTATAAAGTATATTCCGTGTATTATAGTGTCTAATTAATAGATTGATAGATATCGGTTATAGGCTCTATCGTGCTGCCTTCCATTTCATTGCAGTGTTACTACTTACATGCCTTTTCCTGTCAAGGAGATGAGCGTAGATCTGATTTCCGGTTGTGGAAAATTTATTACAATAATGGGTGCGGCATGCCCTTCTGTTAACGTTATCTCAGATAATCCCACTTCTCTGAGGTTCTACATAGATGCCTTTCCCTCAATAGGTTTCAGGGGGATTTATGATCACCAGTTGCTTGCAGTTGTGTGGCCAAGGAGTTGAGCTGGCCTCCAGCAGATTTACCATCTACCTTGTTACTAGAACCGTATCTGATCATCATGGCATGTGTTCTTTGGAAAGTCTGTGGTCCAGTAATCAACTATAGTGTTTTTGGAATGTGAGGCAATGGTCAATATTCATTAATGCCATTAATAAAGGGTGTGCTTCGGTCCCTCACATTAATAGGTTCCCAAGTCATCTCACCAGGTCTTGCAATATGGGAAACTGCGTGCAGTGTAGAGAGAAGCGCATACACAGACTCGTTAATAAAATGGTAGTGCTGTAGCCTGATTTAAATTTCAGGAGTTCAGGGACCTTGCCGTGCGTGGCTCCTAAAGGGTGGCTCTACCAAGATTCAGCAATCAGTTTTGGACTAGAGGGCCCCCGACAGGATTTCATGCACTCTTCAGCACATCAAAAGACATAAGATAAGCTCAGCTCAGCCAAGCTAAGATAAAATAGGATAAGTTAAAGATAGCTGTCCAGGATAATATCAAGGACCTAGAATAAGACTTGCATAACCAAGAGAAGAAAATAATAATAATAATAGTAATAATAATAATCACTACAATCATTATAATAAATGAAATAGTTTTCAACAAATTCATCTATACACAAGGTTACAAGGGTGACAGTTGATTCAAATATCAATAATTACAAGCTGTATTAAAAGTGTTACAGCCTCGACAGGCCGACATGGTGTAATTATGGTTTGGTCATGGCAGATGAATCAAAGTATTAAATATAGAAATAAGCACGGGCATATAATGCCTGGAGGTTGTAGTAAACAGAAGCCATGCTGGACTGGCAAACTCACAGCTAAAATTAAATATTAAAAAAAACAAAAAAAAAAACCTACAACTCCACATGGTACCACTCCTCTTCTCTCAGTTTCTTGTTCCCTGTCATTGTCATGCCTGTAAACATGCTCAGGACTTGCACTTTCGTGGTCTACAGTTTCAAGTTCAGAAATGCAACCATTTTCCATTAAAGTGCCCTTAGCAGGTACTTAATTCCACTTGAGATGCTTGGATCCAGCAGTATGTTGCCTATATGGAAACACCTCCATTTGCTCCCCGTGCAATGGTCTAAAAAGGAGCATCCAGTCACCAGGGATAAGAACCTTCCATCTTCTTTAACTCTGGTTTAAAAAAAAAAAAAAAAAANGTTGGCTCATTGGTTTTGGGGGATCTGCTTTGCACTCCCTGGAAAGCCTAAGCAGGCTGCTTGGCTAACCCAGGGAGTACTCTGAAACCAGAGCTGTAACGCCAATAATAACTGTATTCCATTTGGCAATAAATGGTTCAAAACTATGACGAGAGTGTACCTGAATGAAATGAAGCTCGCGTTAGTTCATGCAGGACACGGAAGTCATACGCCCAGCTGATACCAGCTGACAGGCTGACGTTCGAGTCACACCTCTCCACTTAACCAATCGCAGCTTGCCGTCGACCAACAAGGCGGTGTATTTAAACATGTCTACATTCACAACTATTCCTGCTACTGCTACGCACCACACTGCTGCGTCTCGAAGTTACCTCCTCCACCCCAGCCTCCTCCTGTTAAGTCTGTATACATGTATGATATTCATGTATAATATTCATGTATAAAGTGTGTGTCTTGTTCCCCAGGGGGGGGATCTGCTTTGCACTCCCTGCAAAGCCTAAGCAGGCTGCTTGGCTAACCCAGGGAGTACTCTGAAACCAGAGCTGTAACGCCAATAATAACTGTATTCCATTTGGCAATAAATGGTTCAAAACTATGACGAGAGTGTACCTGAATGAAGTAAATTAATTCTGCATATCCAGTAGTTTTCAGTGCACATTGTTAGACTGGAGCCTGGTGTGGATGTCTTCTCCTGTTGTCTGAATGTTTGTCTGGCTGTGCGCTGCTGAGTGAGCTGCTGCTGCTAAAGCAGGCAGGTCTGTACTGCGTCTTCCTTCATAAACATCAGCAAACAGGCTTCACTTATCCCGTGCGAATGTGCCACACTAAACATCAGGGGGTGATTATAAACTTACCAGAGGTCCATGTGTAATCCCGTTGGAATAGACACACTGGATTCACAACGTATCATATCATATTGTATCAAATCATATCGTATCGATGTCGAGATTTTTGGCATGAATACCTTTCTGTGTGGAGTTTGCATGTTCTCCCCGTCCATGCGTGGGTTCTCTCCGGGTACTCCAGCTTCCTCCCACAGACCAAAAACACGCCCACGGTAGGTTAATCGATTATTCTAAATTATAGGTGTGAGTGTGTGCGTGAATGGTTGTTTGTCTCTATGTCAGCCCTGCGATTGACTGGCGACCAATCCAGGGTGTGCCCTGCCTCTGAAATGACAGCTGGGATAGACTCCAGCCACCCATGACCCTGAACAGGATACTCAATTCAACTCATCTCAGCTTTAAAATGCAACAGTGTTGGCCAAAGTGCCAAAGGATAGGCGGTTAAAAAAATGGATGGATGGAAGCCTCCATGAGGATTTCTGCCCCTGACAGTGAAGAGCACACTGCCCTTGTTGTCATAGTGAATCGGTGAATCTGTGACCGACGGTGGGGTCTATTTAACAAAGCCGCTTGCGTGCACTGATCCAGGATTGGTTTCACCTGGCTTGATGAATCCATGTCTGTTCACCCTGGTGTAGTCTTTGTGCAACCGACTGAGTCTGGGTGCTCTTTTTTTGGATTCACTGAACCAGGCTCAAGTATTCATCCTGGATATCAGAATCCTACTTTTGTGCAACGGACCCCAGAACTCCTAAAGAGAAACCTGGTGGTCCAAAGAACACAGGGCACAGTCATCTATCACAGCAGCCTTCGCCACAGGATGCAAATATAAGTCAGACTCAATGGACCAGCGTGCCAAAGAACAGCCAATCGTTCTTCTGATTGGACGTAGTGGTCTACCTGCTTGCACAGTTGAGAATGAAGATTTCATCCTCATGATGGAGACCTTTGATAAAAGGCTGACCATACCCAAAAGAACAAGAAGAAAAAACTNCAGCATGCTTGCTGTAACACAAAGATGTCTATTTACATTGCACATAACTGTAGTATGACCCTCTAGGATGCATGCTGCATCATAGTCTTTCAAAGGTCTACAGCATGCTTGCTGTAACACATAGATATTATCTTTACATCTCATAACTGTAGATTGACCTGTTTTAGATGCTTGCCTGCATCAAGTATCTTCAAGGTCCTCAGCACGTCGCTGTACATAGGTTTTTCACTTTCATGTCACTCAACTGTAGTATGACCATTTTAGATGTCACTTCATCAAAGTACCTCTTGATAGTCCTCAGCATGCTTGCTGATACACATACATTTTCTTACATTTCACTTAACTGTAGTATGACCGCTTAAATGCATGCTTGCATTCTACTACCTTTTACGGTCTGCAGCATGCTTGCTGTTTCACATAGAAATTCCACTGACATCACACTACTCATAGTATGACCTTTCTAGGATGCATGCTTGCATCATAGTCTTTCAAAGGTCTACAGCATGCTTGCTGTAACACAAAGATATTTATTTACATCTTATATCTATAGATTGGCCTGTTTAGATGCATGCCTGCATCAAGTATCTTCATGGTCTTCAGCACGTCGCTGTACATAGGTGTTTCACTTTTATATCACTCAACTGTAGTATGACCATTTTAGATGTCATTTCATCAAAGTACCTCTTAATGGTCTTCAGCATGCTTGCCGATACACATACGTTTTCTTACATTTCATTTAACTGTAGTATGACCGCTTAAATGCATGCTTGCATTCTACTACCTTTTACGGTCTGCAGCATGCTTGCTGTTTCACATAGAAATTCCACTGACATCACACTACTAATAGTATGACCTTTCTAGGGTGCATGCTTGCATCATAGAGTTTTGAGGGCCTGCAGCATGCTTGCTGTTTCACATAGAGGTTTCACTGACATATCACACTACTCATAGTATGACCCTCTAGGATGCATGCTTGCATCATAGATTTTCAAAGGTCTGCAGCATGCTGCTGTAACACATAGATATTTATTTACATCTTTTATCTATAGATTGACCTGTTTTAGATGCTTGCCTGTGTCAAGTATCTTCAAGGTCTTCAGCACGTAGCTCTATGTAGGTGTTTCACTTTTATATCACTTAACTGCAGTATGACCATTTTAGATGCTACTTCAAAGTACCTCTGGATGGTCTTCAGCATGCTTGCTGATGCACATAAGTTTTCTTATATTCCATATAACTGTAGTATGACTGCCTAGATGCATGCTGGCATTTTACTACCTTTAACAGTCTGCAGCATGCTTGCTGTTTCACATAGATGTTTTACTGACATAAAACATTACTAATAGTATGACCTTTCTAGGATGCATGCTTGCATCATAGAGTTTTGAGGGTCTACAGCATGCTGCTGTAACACATACCCGTTTTAATCCTATGTCTTTTATTATAGCATGACCTGTTTTAGATGCTTGCCTGCGTCAAGTATCTTCATGGTCCACAGCATGCTTGCTGTTACACCTAGTCATAGATGTCCATATCATATACTGTTACATGTCCTTTTAGGATTCAGGCTTGAATCATTGCTTTGGGGGTCTTCGGCATGCTTGCTGTAACACATTCATTTTATCCTCATATCACATAACGATAGAATGACCTTCAGGATGCATGCTTGCATCATTATCTCTATCAAAGGTCTCCAGCATGTAGCTGTAACACATAGCTATTTCTCTACTCATCACTTAACTCTAGTATGACCCGTTCTGGATGCATGCTGCATCCCTTAGCTTTGTTGGGTCCACAGCAGGCTTGCTGTCTCACATAACTTTTATTCACTCAGCTTTAGCATGACCCATCTAGGATGCATGCTTGCATCATAGTTGTATTGCGTGTCTGCGGCAGGCATGCCACAGAAAACTTCTGAAGTTATGCTTAACTTGNCATGTGGTCATCAACCATGAAGGTGTCACAGTCCATGAAGTGCAGCTTCCTCAGGCCTTGACTCCCGAAGAAATTCAGCAGCTGCCTGATCCCGTGGGCCCTTTCTGATGTGCAGACAGTTACCGTCATGTCAAATAAATGGACTTGTTTGACGTGTCAGTCTGATAGAAGTTGTGGCTGATGTGACTGTATTTTTACTGAATATTAACAAATATTCAAGACAGTGATTCTAAAACCCATTCTATACTTACATGTCTGTTTCTGTAACTTTCAATGGGCTTACAAGAATAAATTCACTGTGGACATCTGAATCAATAATACCCAGCATTATGTATCACTAAATCAAAATTGTGTGTATCATCTCTAAATTGAAAACCATATATTAAGGAATCTGATTTGCAACACAACCTGCAGAAATTTTTATTTGTCATTGTCACTGTTGTTTTATGTAAATAGTGATATATATATATATTTTTTTCTAAGTTCTAATCTCAGGTCTGTTATTATTATTCTATTTTATTTTTACATTTTGATTGTTGTGAGCTGCTGTAACAAAGAAATTTCCTTGACCGGGATCAATAAAGAGTAATCTATTCTATTTTAGTGTTTGCTCGTTTGACGTTTTTACGGAAGAAAAAAGAACTTGAATAAAAACAGTTCCCACAAAAAAGCCATAAATATACAGAGAAAGGTAACTTCCTGCACAACAAACTTTTCTCTATGTAAAAAAAAAGTCTAATGAACAGTGTAATGGATGAGCCACTTACGACCTCAGTAACTTTTTTCTAATACAGCTAAAGTCAACACATGAGCTTGAGATGCTCGCCATCAATTTTCTGCGAAATGCATCGAAATCGTCTGTCTTTAGGGAGCGTTAAAAAGTAAAGAAATGAGTAAAAAAGCAGGTAGAGGACTGTGGGAGTGAAATCTCTGCCACTTCCACACTGTCTCAGTAAACGATTGTTCATCTTACACCGCGTCCTCCTGCTGTGGCGGCAGAAAGGCACAGGCAGGCACAGCTAGTCAATTTCTGTGCTCACATGTCGATCAACCAATAGGTGAATAGTCCAACACACTTAGGACCGCCCCCTCATTTGAATTGTTTTTCCTTCTGCATTTCATGCTGCAGCATGAAAAAATAAATACGAGAGCAGAGCTCTTTTTTTTTTTTTAATGATTGATATTTAATTATTTTTATACATTTATTTTTGTATTTATTTACACATTAACTTTTCTTTTTTTAAATTATTAAATCTTGTTTTTTATTTTTGTATTCATTTTATTTTTTTGTATTTATTGATGTATTTATGTTTTATTGTCATTTTATTTGAACTTTTATTTATTTTTAATTTTGGCAGTTGTGGTCCTCCATTTATGTGTGTGTTATTGTTATGTGTAAGACATGCAGGGGTTTTACTTGCCGGGCAGCAAGTGTAATGCGTTGTCATATTGACCCATGATCAAGCGCCTGTCTGAAACATGGAGAGATATCTGCTGCTGTTCCCCATGCATCTAAAGGAGCAGCACAGGTGTGCTTCCGTTTTTGTGTTGGCTGCATGTTTGGCCATGTTTACATTCAGTGAGGGTGTAGCCATCTTTTTGTGTGTTTATGTTCCGTCAGCACGTTGTGATGTTTAACAGATCGAGTTTTACAGTTGTGCCTAAAAGTTTATACCCCCCAGCAGAATTTCTGATTCTTTTGACCTTTTCTCAGAAAATATGAATGATAACTCAAAAACATTTTTATCACTCATGGTTTGTGGTTGGGTGAAGACATTTATTGAAAAAAATAGTTTACTCTTTTTTAATCACAATGACAACAGAAACTTTAAAAATGACCCTGTTCAAGAGTATACACCCCCTGGTGATTTTGGTTTGATAACATGCACAAAATGTGACACACATGTGTTTGAATGTCTACTAAAGGTAACCATCCTCACCAGTGATCTATTAGCTTGTAACCAGTGTGTGTGTATAAAAGCTCAGTGAGTTTCTGAGCTCCTGACAGACATGTGCATCTTTCACTCAGTGCTGCGTTGAAGTTTCTGGTTTCTGCGTCATGGGGAAAGAAAAAGAATTGTTTAAGGATCTGTGAGAAAAGGTAATCCAACTGTATAAAACAGGAAAAATATTTAAAAAGATATCCAAGGAATTAAGGATGCCAAGAAGCAGAGTTCAAACTAGGGCTGAACGATATATCATTATCGTATCGATATCGGGATATGAACATGCGGGATATTAATTTCACAAAATCAACGATATCAACGTGATTTTCCCTGTTCGCCCTGCATGGAAGCTTGCTCTTACATGTACAGCTAAGGCCAGCCAACCACAAACCTCGTTTAATGCTTGCTGTTGATTGACAGCTGATGCAGGAGGGAGACGGAGACACGCACTCACACCTGTGCTACATCCACAGCGCGGAGAAACAAAAAGAGAAACATGAGCGCGGAAGATACGGCTGTTTCAGGATCCGCACATTAGACTAATTTAGAGGGAAAAAAGGCAGTCTCGAGGTATTCTGGATTCAAAAAAGATGATCTAAACCCAGGGGTTGTGGGGTTTGATGGAATTTTTTTTCCAGCTATGACGGAAAAATCTGAAGGGTTCCTTAATCAAATAAATTAAATACAGCACCTGCGGTAGACCCCTGTCCACGAACGTGCATAATTAATCAGGTATTAGTTGTCCTGTTTATGATCCACCTCTATCGTACATCAGGACTGTATGCTCCAGGATTTCCGCCCAGGGAAGCAGGAGCAGAAAACCCGTCTTTATGTCATGACTGCTCGTTACTTCACTGGAAGGAGACTCCTACTTATCCCTACGTATCGGTAAATTTGCTATAAATAGTCTCATTTATGGACGACAACAATGAGAAAAACGCATGTCACTGGTTTAATCTGGTTCACTGGATATTAGGCTAACATGATAACAACAATTAAAACATGCTACAGATGAATATTTGGACAACTCCATAACCCACACGGAGCCTAATGTGTGATTTGGCATCTCTCTCTCTCTCTCTCTCTCTCTGTCTCTCTCTCTCTCCCTCTCCCTCTCTCTCTCTCTCTCTCTTCACTGAGGCGCTATGCTAGCGCGCAGAAACATGTTGGTGGTAAAATTTACGTTATATAGTTGAAAACAGCATTGGTTTCTCTTTTTATTTGCTCCTAAATATAGATTATTACACATGTATGGAGAGTCAGAGCTTTTGTCCGACAGTTTTCTCACTTTAACTCACTCACTTGCGCAGACGCATCAGCTGATGGTTGAATGTGGAGGTAAGGACTCAATAAGAACTGATCTTTGCGCAGCAGCTTTTAAGTTTTAAGATAAGTAAATTAATTCTGCATATCCAGTAGTTTTCAGTGCACATTGTTAGACTGGAGCCTGGTGTGGATGTCTTCTCCTGTTGTCTGAATGTTTGTCTGGCTGTGCGCTGCTGAGTGAGCTGCTGCTGCTAAAGCAGACAGGTCTGTACTGCGTCTTCCTTCATAAACATCAGCAAACAGGCTTCACTTATCCCGTGCGAATGTGCCACACTAAACATCAGGGGGTGATTATAAACTTACCAGAGGTCCATGTGTAATCCCGTTGGAATAGACACACTGGATTCACAACGTATCATATCATATCGTATCAAATCATATCGTATCGATGTTGAGATTTTTGGCATGAATACCTTTCTGTGTGGAGTTTGCATGTTCTCCCCGTCCATGCGTGGGTTCTCTCCGGGTACTCCAGCTTCCTCCCACAGACCAAAAACACGCCCACGGTAGGTTAATTGATTATTCTAAATTGTAGGTGTGAGTGTGTGCGTGAATGGTTGTTTGTCTCTATGTCAGCCCTGCGATTGACTGGCGACCAATCCAGGGTGTGCCCTGCCTCTGAAATGACAGCTGGGATAGACTCCAGCCACCCATGACCCTCAATTCAACTCATCTCAGCTTTAAAATGCAACAGTGTTGGCCAAAGTGCCAAAGGATAGGCGGTTAAAAAAATGGATGGATGGAAGCCTCCATGAGGATTTCTGCCCCTGACAGTGAAGAGCACACTGCCCTTGTTGTCATAGTGAATCGGTGAATCTGTGACCGACGGTGGGGTCTATTTAACAAAGCCGCTTGCGTGAACTGATCCAGGATTGGTTTCACCTGGCTTGATGAATCCATGTCTGTTCACCCTGGTGTAGTCTTTGTGCAACCGACTGAGTCTGGGTGCTCTTTTTTTGGATTCACTGAACCAGGCTCAAGCTAAGTAGGACCTATAGTCTTAGGATGAAAACACGTTGCCTGGGGTCTTGAGGATTTCTCTTTGGACCACCAGGTTTCTTGTGTCCCGTGTCAGTAGATAGTGTCGTCGGAAGCGGTGTCCTACGTTTATATTCAGTCTGAGTTACCTGGTCGCACGGTTTCTTGTCGGTTAGCAAGAAGACTAACCTGCATCACCAGATCCTGCTTGCACAGTTGAGAATGAAGATTTCATCCTCATGATGGAGACCTTTGATAAAAGGCTGACCATACCCAAAAGAACAAGAAGAAAAAACTTAGTTGACAAGATTTATGATGACAAAAAACAAAAGTACAAAGAGAGGCTTGCCGCAGCACGCAAAATAACAGTTGGGCTGGACAAGTGGACCAAAAAAGGACCTACAGCATCATCTCTGGCAATTAGTGCATGCTTTTTTTTGCACTTTGGAGAACAAAGCACAGTACATATTGTTGAAAGTGCATAAAAACCTGTGTTGATCGGTGCACAGAGAACAGGGGAATACCACGACACAAAATTCTGACAGTCAGAAAACAAAAAATTCTGGTGAGAATTTACTTTATTTGTGCATTGCTAACTGTAATTTTAAACACAATTGTGTGTGTGTGTTTTTTTTAACAAATTTATTACCATTTTCCATGAGTCAATGGAATAACTGTAAATCAAGGCACTCGCAGTAATGAAAATGTTAACCTTTAGAATTACATAAAATTAACCATAATACATAACATCATTTTTGTTTATTTTGAAGGTTATTTCACATATTTCTTCCACATTAAAAATAAATTTTGACATAAAATGTGATATAATTTTGAAAAATTAATTAAATTACATTAATTAAAACTGTGTTCATTAATTAAAAATATGGCGTTCTACAGGTGTGCGGTGGAGAACATCTTGTGTTCCTGCATCACTGTGTGGCACGGCAGCTGCTCTGTGGCAGAGAAGAAGGCTCTGCAGAGGGTAGTGAAAGCGGCACAGAGGACTGTGGGATGCAGTCTTTCAACTACCACGGACATATACTCCTCCAGATGCAGGAAACGGGCCTCCTGCATCATGGAAGACCCCACCCATCCCGCACATGCTCTGTTTGTCCCTCTCCCCTCAGGCAGGAGGCTGCGGAGCATCAAGAGCAGGACTACCAGACTGAGGAACAGCTTCTTTCCTGAAGCTGTGAGACTGTTGAACTCTGGTGGTTCCCTTTAGTGCCCCCCGACAAATGCTCACTGCAATATTTGCACAGTTTATTATTTTATTCTGTCTATTCATTACAAAGGCTAGTTGATTGTGTTCTTCTTTTATTCTCTTTTTTATTGTATATTTGTATATATTTATTTATTCTCATTTCTACGATTGGGCTTCGGGAACAGGGTAACCTAATTTCATCCCACCCATGTTTTACATGTGTTGAATGACAAATAAAACTCCTTGAATCCTTGAATAGTTGAATTAAATCATAATGAAAACAGAAACTTCAAAAATGACGCTGTTCATTTCTTTTATACACACACACTGATTACAAGCAAATAGATCACAGGTGAGGATGGTTACCTTTCGTAGACATTCAAACACATTTGTGTTCACTTTTGTGCAAACCACCAGAATTGTGTAAACTTCTTAACAGGGTCATTTTTTAAGTTTCTGTTGGTATTATGATTAAAAAGAGTAAACTTTTTTTTTTTTTTTCCATAAATGTCTCCACCCAACCACGAACCATGGGTGATAAAAATGTTTTTGTGTTATCATTCATAAGGCCAAAACATCAGAAATAATACTGGGGGTGGAAACTTTCAGGCACGACTGTACCTGAGGCCTTCAGACAAGTGCGGCCTACATGTGTACATTTTTTTTTTGTCTTCTAAACTCAGTGTGTGCGGCTTATATTCAGGTGCCCCCAATATTCTGGAATTTACAGTAATGATTTTGAAAATAATGATGATAAAAAACAGCCTTTTAAATGGGTTTATATGGTGATTGTGATGATAAGTGCTGTTTCAAAATCCCAGTTCCCAGTGAAACAGAATCTGCTAATGTCAGTAACTGAGGTAACTTAGCAACCACTTCCTAGTCATAATTATTCTTTGTAGGGGCGTCACTATGCTGTCTCCCCCCTCATTAATCCACATTGATTTTATAAATACTTGGAAAACTCCAAACCAAGCAACTATATGGTGCTTGTTTACCTTATTCAAAGATGCTATCCCTCCAAAAGAACACCCCAAACACTTAACATGATATCACTAACATCTTCCTTCACAGGTTCTTCTGTAATTTTCAAACCAGTGTTGATCTGCTCCGCTGTTTACACATCCCTCTCTCAGGCATAACATAAAATCCAAGCAGCTGTCACAGTAAAAAGTGAAATTGAAGGATGGTTGAGTAAACATGGAACTAGTTTATTAGAACAGTGTTTTTTAGGTCAGACACAGGGTGTTAACGGCACTCTAGAAAGCAGCAAAACATGAGAACACAGGAGCAAATCAAGCTCCCAGCTATTTTCTGCCTGAGTTCTTGGTTTGGAAGATTGTTTTTAACATGACAGAAGTGTTGGGATGTTTGTGTGCATGATAACTTTTCACACACTCCTGAAGCTAACAGTACTGCCTCAGATGTAAATCTGTGAGGTGAAGTGGCAACTTTCTGAGGAGTTCATCAAACTCTTGTGTTTGCTTTAGTGAATCATGTGATGTTTGTACTTAGAGTGAGTGTGGATTTCAAGTGTTACTTGCTTTTATTTGGGGCAATTTCTCACTGTAGGTGAGTGTTTCCAGCAGTTTCAGTTGATGTGGAAGGAAATATCTTCAGCTGAATTGGTGTCAGGTATTAATTTGACTCTGCAGCACACTTCACTCTGAAGCACCTTGGTGACGATAGCAGAGTGCTGCTGTGATTTGTTACAGTGTGTGCTCTCTCTTTGGGTTGAAACTTTGTTCACAAGGTAACCTGTCAGTGTATAAAGAGTGTGTGTATGTGTGTGTGTATTACTGAGAGAGACAGGGTGGTTCTTGTCAATGCAAATCATTCTTGGCCTGCAATCTAGCTCCAGCTGGCTTGATGCTCTGGCATATTGGCAAGTGAAGCGGGCGGGTCGATGAGGATTTTAACCGCATCTTAAAACAGGTAATGGTGGACCTTTATGTGTGTCATTGTCACTTAACCAAAAGTCACGGCTCCTAAGTGCCACCATCCATCACTTGCCCGCCTGCCACATGCTGCTTTCTGCCTAACTGATTCACTTAAGCTCTGTTTGTTTGTTTGTGCTCAAAGTCACTTTCATTTATGATGGCTGAGCGGGGCGCTCTGATTGCATGCCGGGCTGTACAGAGACAGACAGGCTGGGGGGGGGGCTCACCCACACCAAAACCTTTCATATGAGATGCTCATGAAAGGCTATATTTGGGCTTTTTATAAACAACTGAAAAGGTGCTGTTGATCTGAGATAAAGAGTGGCTGTTTGTGCACTCTGCCTCCTAGGTGTGGCACAGCATGCTCTGTCAATGCTGAACAGCTGCTCTTGAAGACAACAGTTTCTCACCTTTACCACAGCAATGTCAGCCACAAACGTCTCTGTTTCAAGCAGCACAAAAGGTTCACATTTTAGAAATGACATAAATAAATGATGAACAGAAATATTCATTTTTCAACATGGCAAATTAATTGTACATTGATAATCAGCATGGTCTATAAAACGATGGGTAAATGTTCTCAGATGTAATAATTTATTGTGAGTTATTATATTCAACAAGTCTTTAAGTACATAGCTCCAAATCACAACAAATCATATCAAAAACACTTTCAGATAGACTCGGATATCGTCTGAAGCACGAACTAGATGATTCTAGGGTTTATGGGTCGCGATTTAACCTAAGTTCCTAAGTTCCTAAGTTCCTCAAAACAACAGTAAATTGTGTACATTTTGTACCTACCTTGCCTTAATCCAATGGGACCAGGGCCTCGTTCGGGTTAGCATCTTTACTCTTATTTATTTATATATGTTCTATATGAATAAAAAAGAGAATAAAAGAAGAACACCATCAACTAACCTTTGTAATAAATAGACAGAATAAAAATAATAAACTGTGCAAAAATTGCAGTGTTCATTTGTCGGGGGGCACTAAAGGGGACCACCAGAGTTCAACAGTCTCACAGCTTCAGGAAAGAAGCTGTTCCTCAGTCTGGTAGTTCTGCTCTTGATGCTCCGCAGCCTCCTGCCTGAGGGGAGAGGGACAAACAGAGCATGTGCGGGATGGGTGGGGTCTTCCATGATGCAGGAGGCCCGTTTCCTGCATCTGGAGGAGTAGATGTCCGTGGTAGTTGAAAGACTGCATCCCACAGTCCTCTGTGCCGCTTTCACTACCCTCTGCAGTCGGAAGAAGAGACGGTGTCTCGTCGACGGCACGGTGTGTCACTACGTCCTTGTGTTCTACGAGAGGTGGCGTGTGGACATCTTGCGGCAGTCCACTGAGCTCCCCAGTCCGGCGCGCCTCAGCCTCCTGAGGAAGTAGAGGCGCTGGTGTGCCTTCCTGACCAGAGAGGAAGTGTTGGTGCTCCAGGTGAGGTTGTCCGAGATGTGCACGCCCAGAAACTTGTTCCTCCGATGTGCAGGGGAGGGAGGAGATGTCTGCTCCTTCTGAAGTCCACGATCTGTGTGGTGGCTGTGTGGACCACAGAAGAGATGGCATCCTCTGTGGATCTATTTTTCCTGTAGGTGTACTGGTGTGGGTCCACTGTGGTGCTGATTGAGTCTTTGATGCGGGCCATGACCAATCTCTCGAAGCACTTCATGACTATCGGGGTGAGGGCTACTGGCCGATAGTCATTTAGGCCTGTCACAGTGGTGGTTTTGGGAATGGTGATAATTGTTGCCGTCTTCAGGCAGGTGGAAACAGCTGCCTGTGTGAGGGAGGTGTTAAAAATGTCCGTCAGTACCTCAGCGAGCTGGTCTGCACAGCCCTTCAGCACCCGCCCAGAGATGTTGTCGGGACCAGCAGCTTTTCGTGGGTTGATCCTCAGGAGGGTCCTCTTCACCTCTGCTGCAGTCACGCTGAGGGGCTCTTCTCCTGGTGGAGGGGTGAGTCTGTTGCTGGGAGAGGTATTCGGGTCATTGAAGTGGGTGTAGAATGAGTTGAGAACGTCCGGCAGAGAGGGGTCCCTGGGGCATTGTGCACCTCTGATGTTATAGTCTGTGATGCACTTTATGCCCCTCCACATACTCCAAGGATTGTTGGAAGTTAAATGACCCTGTATCTTCTGAGCATATGAGACCTTGGCCCTCTTAACTCCAGCGTTCAGCTCTCTCCTAGCCGCTCTGAGTGCTACTGTGTGTGCAAACTAAAAGTTGCATGCCCTAAAAGTGGGCATGTTGTGAGTGATCTACTAAAATTGTGTGGTTTATCACAGGTGCAGACCGCCCATTTAAATGTGGATTTTGCGTGTACTGCCGTATGTTTCCATAGAGAGCAGAGTGGCTGTAAACCAAAAATGACATTTTAAGCCACAGAGTTGGAGATCTAGGTGGAGGAAATGAAAAATAGAGACACAGTCACCATGTATGAAGGACTGTTTCCTTGATCTTCTTGTTTTCCTCAGATAATATGGTATGGATGACCCTCTCATGCGCAGCAGAAATCAGCCAGTCTTCTGTGTTCTTGTGATAAAAATGATAGTTCAAGACTTAGTTGGGATATGTTTTATATTTGACTTTATCACAAGGACATAACTGCTGTGATTGCTCACCGTCACCGTTAAATTGTCTCAGAAATTCAAAACAGATGTTTAAGTCTTTTAATCTTTGTCAGAGCAATGGAAACACCTCTAATCCTCTAAAGTAACAAAAGTGCCGTGGTCTTACTTGAATTCTGAAATCTTCAAAAAGGAAACATGGTTCACCCTAGATTTTGCTGCTGACATTATCATGATGTGCACATTCTGTCAACTCTTCAAAGAGATAAAATTGTCCTTTACTGCAGCCTGCAGAAAAACAGGCTTTTCATCCGCCCTCCACATCTGAATTTACAGAAAAAAAAACTACTGGACAAAAGCTCTGACTCTCCACACGTCTAATAATCTACATTTAAGAGCACTAAAATGCAGAAAAACTAAAGCTGATGTTCAACAACTTACTTATTGATTTAATTATCACGCACAGAGAGAGAGGGGGGAGGGGGAGAGAAAGAGGGAGAATCCAAGGCCCAATTCCAATTCCTCTCTTAACCCTCAATCTTAACCCTCAAGCCCAACCCTCAATCTTGGTAGCCCTCAAAACCAAGTGTTAAGGGCTGTTTTGTGACTTAGAAATGGGACACCCCTTAAATGCAGATACATCTTCAGACTGTGGGGGGCAGCATTATGCCAAAGCGGCGTTCAGTCTCTCAATTCAGAAGAAGAAGAAGGAAGCGGAGGCATTTACAGGATCAGCGACAATGCCGTCTGCAGTTGCGTTTATGTCTTTTGCGTGGGCTTTGGGCATCTTTTTGAGATTGTCCACAACTAAAAGAAAAGCAGTACGAAGGAGAAGACTCTTCCGACGCATGGGAACACTGCTGGATCAGATACAGGTTTGTAGAATAGACTGCAAATACGTAGTTATTGTTGTAGGCTAGCTTGCCTAGCTGACCACAAGCTAACTTTAACTTTCACATCGGTTCAATGGTAATATTGTATCCATTCATTTGAGATGAGGCCTTTAATAAAGGGAGCTGTTACATTGATTTGTGTTTATTGCGTGATGATCTGCGTGCAGATTTAATAGACTATGCTACACATGAAGTTTTCCATTGTCTGTTTGTTTGGTATGGAAATGCTGTTATGTATGGGGGAGGGGTAAAATGTTTTTTAAACATTTTGGATTTTACTTAAAAAGTCTATATTTTGTTGTTGTTTGTTCAGTAGGTTTTTTTGTAGTGTCACCTTGTAGTTTTAGATTATTTCAAATATATGTATTTAAAGCATTTGGGACAGTTAATCTTTCGATACGTTTACATAAAAGTATATAAGAATGTAGCCAGTGGATAATTTACATCTGTAGTCCATAGGCAGGATGATGCTAGCTATACAGGATCAGTAAGATAAATAAAAAAATAACATAAAACAAGCAAACAATAAACTATGTTTGCAGATGTATCAAAAATTGCCAGTATCATTGCACATTGCCCATTTGTAAAGTGCTGGTGTATATTGCATGATACTCTAATGTCCATAGTTTGCACACACAGTTGTATAATATCTTTAATGTGATCTTTCAAGAGTGGCCATGCTATGGTGTACTGCAGGCTGAACCAGGACGTGCCTATACTGCGGCTGTGGTTCAATGTAGAGGCCGAACTACAGCAGGACTTCCCTCTGACCAGAAGAGCCATGCAGGGTCTGCAGAGACTCCTGCAGAGGGAACAGGACCATGGCTGGGGCTCTCAAATAGAGGTCCTGATATATGTCTACTGGCTGGCTCACAGATTGTCCTATTGGGTTGTTTCCAGCGTCTTCAGTGTGCCAAAGACCACTGTTCACCGTATAACACATCGAGTGGCACGACTGATCTGGCGAAACCTGAAGCTGGCCCTCCATTTCCCACAGCCAGAAGACCTTGACGCAGTTGGAGAAGGATTTGGGCAGCTTTCAGGAACCCCTGTCCTAAACTGTGTTGTTGGTGCAATAGATGGCTGCCACTTCCGAGTCAAACCTCCCTCTCAGCACAGAATAGACTACTTGAACTACAAAGGTTTCTTCTCCATAAATATGCAGGCCATTAGTGATTCCAAGGGAAAGTTTCTGGACATCTTTGTAGGTTATCCGGGGTCAGTGCATGATACACGCATACTGAAAAACAGCACTTTTTATAGGATACAAAAGTACCCTCCCACAGATTACATTATTCTTGGCAATGGAGGCTATCCCTGTCTGGACAAACCAATCAGCCTCATAACACCCTACAAAGAACCTGTCAGGGGACGCACAGAGCTTCAACTATCACCATTCCGGGGGTCGCAGCAAAATTGAAAGGGCTTTCGGTGTCTTGAAGACGAGATGGAGGTCTACTCTTTTCAAGGCCCTAGAGGTTAGGCCAGCATTCTCCCCTGTGGTCATAGCTGCCTGTGCCTTCTTAAATAACGTGTGTTTGGAAAATGGTGACATGCTGGAGCCAGACAGTGATGTGGCACAAGACATCTTTGACCCTCAACCACCCCGCGAAGCCCTAGTGGCTAATGAAAGCTCTGGAAGTGCCAAAAGGGACCAACTGGCTGCATTAATCTCTGGCCAGGACCAACAGGGCCCAGAGTGATAATTGCTGTGATCTAGGAAAATGTATATATGTATATATGTAAACTGTATATAGTTGCAATATTTTACGTAATGTCTATACTGTGTTATGAGTGCTGCATAATACTGTTGAGTGCTGTATGGATATGTAGCATTTCTTATTTTTTTACCATGTTTGTCATAATAAATACTTTAATATAAATGTACCAGTAATTTGTTTTTTCTAATAGTTTGTTTCGTAACTTTGCTTCTTGCTATGTGACAAAATACAATGTAGTTTAATTACATAAGAACAATTATGCCCACAGTCTGATAAAACTTAATTTTTTATTAAAATACAAAATAAAAAATTTACAACAGAGCACACTCCAAAAAACACTTGTAAACAGTCACAAAATTGAGAAAAAAATGAGGTAGAATGTTCCAAAAAAAAAGTTAAACAAATCGAACCTGAGAACACTTGATGGTTGCGCATGGTTGATAAAATGTGATTTGAAAAAATGCAGATCACATTTTATCAACCATGTGCTCAAAAAGTGTGAGGAAGCGCTCTGTCTTTGCCTCACTCTCTTCATGGCGGCGCTGCTCCCTTTCGCTATCTGCTTTTAAAAAATCCACAACTGGATTGGTCTTCCTTTTCTTTTTACGAGGGGAAGGGGTTGCGGGGCTTGCAGCCGACGCGGCAGAGGAGGATGCAGTGGATGGGGAGGAGGCACCATCAGCAGTGGCAGAGGCAGAAGTGGACGGACCATCAACAATCCCCTGAGAAAATTAAAGAAAGAAAAGAGCTGGGTGACATGGCAATGAGTCACATACAGGTGCATACTGATAAATTACAATGTCATGAAAAAGTCCAGGGTTTTTTGTCCGTTATTTCATAAAGTGAAAAAACTACATTTATTTTTTTTTCATACGCAGTTGAAAAATGTACAAATACATATTTTTCCCTTTCTGGAATAGATGACAAAAATAATGAACTGTTTAACAATATTCCAATTTATTGAGATGCACCTGTACATGTTACAAAAAAACATTAAATATGATTGTTGTTTAGTCTTTCAAACGTACTAAAAGAAGCGATGTGGGATCCTCCTCTTCTGGGGTGAGTGAAGCCACCAGAAGAGGAGGGTCAACTGATGGCAGGCCACCCAGGACCTCATGCATGTCCTCAAAGTATTGCGAGGTAGCCGCTGTCTCCTCCCCACCATCAGTCCCAGACCCCGTCTTGGGATTTTTTAGTTCCTGCAACACACAAAGGGGAGAAGATGAATGTATGTTGGAGAGAGCGATAAGAGAAGATTAAAAAAAAGGAGAAGAGGAGCACAAGAAGAGAGGTTGTGAGAGAGAAAACAGCAAACAAGAGGAGTAAAGGTAAACAAATGCAAGAGAATGAGGAAACATACACATCAACGCTCCAAATTATACATACTGAAAAATTAAATTTGTAAGGATGGAATAAGGGATTTTCAGATGACCTTGTACCTCGTTTTCAAATTCTCCCACTTTTTGGCTGCCTGATGGGGCTCAACTTTCCCCACCAGTTCAGCTTCTTGGATGAATTGTCTGTGTAATAACAACAAATAAGTGTGAGGTTATGACAGATCAGTGAAAAACATGTAGAGGTCAAGCATTGCTGTTGAGCAACGTTAGACCTGAACATGAACAGTTCATATTCAAAAAAGAATGCCTGGTCACTTAGGCAACAGTTGCAATTGTCACTGAGCATTATCTTATTATCATGAACAGTTAAGCCAGAAATTACTCACTCCCAGAGCTTTTTCGGAGCCTGTTTACTCTTCAAAAACCCCTGCTTGTTGTTGGCCCTGAAATGAATCAGGGCCCGTGTTGTCTCTGTAGTCCCTGAAATGAAACACAAAATTGTTTTATTATTTTTTTAATATTTGCACTGTTAACCCTGCATGTTTAATCATAAGCCACAAATGCAGCTATCATCCATCAGGTCCATATTTTAGAAATCAGACTGTCTGTCAGTTATTCCTTCGGTTAGAGTTATAAAACAAATAATCTGTATAAATAACAGAACCACGGACGTATTCAGCTGTCACCGCATGCCATAGTTTATTGAAAGGTAAACACCAGCTATAACTATCGTTAGATAACTCTGCGGCTACGGGAGATTAGCTCGGTCATCTTATACCATTATCGGCACAAGCATGTTATATAGGCTGTTATCTTGATAAACAACTACATTACCACGGAGAAAAAAGACCATTTTGTAACGTTAACTAACTTAAACGATAGGAACATTGCTTGTCCACACCTACCGCTATTGACAAAAGATCGTAAAATAAATATAAATGTTTTGTAACAATGAGGTCAATAATCCATAAATGGGTCCAAACTAAGATAATACAATGGTTTTCGTAATATTTATATCTCAATTAAAAAAGAAAATACTTACATTTGTAGCTCGCCTTCTTTGAGGCCATGTTTCTCTCGGTTTACCTGCTGAAATGCGCAATGCATTCTGGATGTCCCTTAGTCCCAAGGGTGGTGTCGGAAAATCTCAGTATTGAGGGAGATACAGCCCTCAATCTTGCCCCTCAACCTTAACATTCTGAGAATTGGGACAGTACTTACACTTCGCGAGAGTGCGCATTTTGAGATTGAGGGTTAAGATTGAGGGTTAAGACAGGAATTGGAATTCACCCCAAATCATATTATAGGCTCATTATTTTGGATTTGTGCTCTTTTAAAGAGTATTTTAGACCTCTTGGGTTGTGGAGATGCCTAAATATGTGTCTGTAGTTTGTTGTATTTGACCACAGACGTCTCTGTGTAATACCGTTCCACTTTGCACCTGCTTTTCACACCTGCTAAAACATTGATCGCAAACCATTTCAGGTTTGATAAATCACTTTGCGGGTGCTAAATGATCACATTTGCATACTCCTCCCAGAATTTTTCGCGTTCTGGTGATCTGCATGTATTCTGTATATTCATGAAGGGAAACATGCTAATAGATAGCGTGTGACAGTGGTACAGTGTAAGACAGTGTAAGAGCATGAGAAAGAAATAATGAAAATATGAGGAAATAGGTGCTCAAATCAAAAGAAATAGATGTGATGTGCTGTGTTTTTAAAACATTCGGAACTGTTCTTTTTCCATTGTAAAAAATGATTTGAGAGAGGGGTATGTTCAACTAAAATGTATAAAATGTAATAAATGTGACCAATTAAGCTGCCTCGGAAATTTATAAATAAAGGATGTGGCATAAAGGAAGAGAAGGAAAAAGAGAGCAGGCGGTGCGAAAAGAAAGAAAGAGTGCCAGACAGGGTCTGCAACACCTAGAATGACACAGAGTATTAGGTTAATTGTACGTGGAAACTGATGTAAAAACGTAAAAGTACAAAGGAAAACCTAAAGAACTGTGTTGGTGAAAGTTAAGTGCCAAGCGGTGGCAGAATTGCACCACGTGCTGGACAATGTTTCCAGAGCTGCCTGACAAAGGGAAGATTCCCATTATCTGGATTATTTACTCAGGTGGATTACTTTCTTTTGGGCTTTTTTGATCGTTTTGTTTTTCTTGGAATTATTCATCTGAGGACTTTTGGAATATTTCATTGTAGTTTCCGTTTTCTGGAACTAAGGATTATTGGACACATGAACAAAGGGAGCGTGGGTTGAGGACGCAGAAAGGAACATAAAAACTATTGAAATCTGGTTTGAATGTTTGGGTGATGTAATTTTGTTTCTTATTTCATTGGGGGGTTATGTTTTGTGAATTTTGAGGGGATTAACGATAAATTTCAAACGCGTAATTTTGTGTTGTAATTAAAATTTGAGTTTCTGTTGCAACCAAAGGAGTTTTCAGTTCACTTAAACAGCTGCGTCTTCCTTTTAGACCCTGACACTAATTACTCAGTAAAGACGAGAGTCACAGGATTACTAATATATTTTAAATCTAAAAAATATCCCCTTGTATGCATGTGAACGCAGACATATTTAAAAGTCAAATGTTACAAGCGCAATCCACATCTGCACCCTGTTAGTAGATCAGCTTTACGCACGCTATTAAGTTTGCAGGTGTTTTTGTACACACAAACCGTTAGTTGATCAGGCCCTAAGCCTATCAGTCTAAAGGCTGGGTAATGCTTCCCGCATGACTGTGATGTGTGGAAAAAAGACGCTAAAGATCCACATGAGAAAATGTTTGTGAGTTTGTGAGCCATTTTTTTCACTCAGCACAGCATCTGTTGGCTTCCATTCCCAAACGACAGGGAGCAATGTTTCACAAACACATCTCCCAGAGCTCTTAACTAGAGCACAAGGCTGCATTTGTTTACACAGTCAACAAGGTTTTTCATTTATTTATTTTTATTTATTTTTGGACAGTAGCCCTCTTTTATGCTGAGTGTGACCAGAAGGAACTGTCACCATACGGTTAACACCGTGATCTCTGTGTGATGAATCATATAAATGCCTGTGTGTTTTGCACTTTTACACCCAGAGCTCTGGTTCAGGAGTGGGCCAGGCTGCTAAAATGATGCCATTTGTCCACACGAAGCCCTCACAGACATATCAAGCATAAACCTGGCTTAAGCCTACAGCAGTGTAAGCCTATAGCAGTCTAAGTCTGTAACAGTTTGATTCAGTAACAATGTAGGTCTTCAGCAGTCCAACCCCATACAATCTTTACCTATAACAGTCTGAGCCTTGTAGTATTTCACATCCCTCCCTTTCTTTACATGTGACTTCCTGATCTGCTATACAGTTAACAGGTGTTAGTGTTGGTGTTACTAAGAGCAGATGGGTGGAGTGTGGGAAACAACTCTTTCCTTTGGTAATTCAGGGTTTGAATCACTGGATTTCTCCCCATTTCACACTGGGGATCAAGGACAAGGAAGGAGTCCTCAAGCAAACACGGCCAGTGGGTGCAAAGGCTGCAACCACTTTGGGACTTTATCATCTGTACGTAAATGAGAAATACTTGTTAATGAGGGGATAATACATCTTCACATAATAGTAAAACAATGAAAAGAACAGAGCTGTGTTGTGGTAGGGTGGTCAGTATGCAGCAATTTCCATCCATCCATCCATTTTCTTAACCCTCTATCCTGCTACTCAGGGTCGCGGGTGGCTGGAGCCTATCCCAGCTGTCATTGGGCGAGAGGCAGGATACACCATGGATTGGTCGCCAGTCAATCACAGGGCTGACATAGAGACAAAAAACCATTCACGCACACACTCACACCCACGGTCAATTTTTAGAATAATCAATTAACCTAACATTGGCATGTTTCATTACTGCATGGGCCACTATCTTTCAGCTGGCAACAAGTTATTTATCCCCAACTGGTGCAATGAGTTGCTTCTCACTTCCTAAACAACCATGTGGAAAGACACATCCCGTGATCGTGGAAAAGATGTTAGTCTATTTGAGAAGGGTCAAATCATTGGCATCAAGCAGAGAAAACATCTAAGGAGATTGATGCAGAAACTACTAAAATTGGGTTAAGAACTGTCCAACGCATTACTAAAAACTGGAAGGATAGTGGGGAACCATCATCTTCCAGGAAGAAATGTGGCCGGAAAAAAAATCCTGAATGATGGTGATCGAGGATCACTTAAACGTGTGGTGAGATCAAATGGAAGAAAAACAACAGTAGAACTCAGGGCTATGTCTAATAGTGAAAGTAAGAGCATTTCCACACACACAATGCGAAGGGAACTCAAGGGATTGGGACTGAACAGCTGTGTAGCCTTAAGAAAACCACTAATCAGTGAGGCTAACCTGAAAAAAAGGCTTCAGTTTGCTGGGGAGCATAAAGATTGGACTCTGGAGGAAATGAAGGTCATGTGATCTGATGACAGGTCTAAATGGGACAAGGTCTCACTACCCGCGTAGTCCCATTCTTCTCTCCGTCCACTTCACTACGTGGGTAGTACGGATCACGGATGACATGTTCGGACACCCCCGTCACAATACTAGACCCCAACGACGTCAACGAGTCCAAGTCGTTGTCATACACGAGTTTCTTACTCCAGTGCTGACTACCTGAATATACTGCATGACCAGGTTATTCCATCAATGGATTTTTTCTTCCCTGATGGCACGGGCATATTCCAAGATGACAACACCAGGATTCATCGGGCTCAATTTGTGAAATAGTGGTTCAGGGAGCATGAGACATAATTTTCACACATGGATTGTCCCCCACAGAGTCCAGACCTTAACCCCATTGAGAATCTTTGGGATGTTCTGGAGAAGACTTTGTGCAGCGGTCAGACTCTACCAACATCAATACAAGATCATAGAGAAAAATTAATGACACACTGGATGGAAATAAATCTTGTGACATTGCAGAAGCTTATTGAAACAATGCCACAGCAAATGTGTGCCGTAATCAAAGCTAAAGGCGGTCCAAGAAAATATTTGAGTGTATGACCTTTTTGTTTGGTGGTGACTTTTTTTTTTGCCAGACAGTGTATTTATTTAAACCATGCATAATATTTACTTTCAGACATAAGATAATAGGTAATTATCCTAAGTTGAATGTAGTGAATAATATATCCAGAAAAAATGAAGTCATATGTTTGGCCTAAATGATATCTATGAGTGTAAAACTATTTGTATCTAAACACGTAGACCCCCCCTCTTTTTCTTTGAACTCTTTCCATAGAGTTACAAAAGCTTCTGCCACGCAATATAAATATTTCATTTAGATCTTCACTAACAAGAACTCTTCCTGAGGTCCACTCATGTGAATCTGTAATTACATTTCACACAGATCACATGACTGAAAATCCAAGACACTTTTTTAAAAAAGTATCAGTGTTGCTCCTCTTTTGCAGCTATAGCATGAGCTGCACTGGTGTAATTAATTTGGCGTTGGTATCTTATTTTCATCAGTAAAAGTATTAGCACTGTTGCCTGGAAATAAGCATTTCAGGACAGCTGTGAATCATAATGCAAGATCTAAAAATACTGAGCATGGAATGTGTTCATTAGAGCTCCTCTCACTGTGTATCAGGAGGAAGTTGGCTGAGCCGTTTTATCTTTGTGTATATTTACAAAGCTTTGGCAAGGCTCCCGTTCATATTTGTGGCTATCTGGCGAAGATGTTGAGTTTCCCTGAGCAACAGCGAGAAGCAGCAGAGAATGGTTGGCAGACTTGAGACGGGGAAGAAATGCTCGTTAAGCCAAACTGTGTTGTCATGGTTAATTAAAAACCCACTCTGTGTTTGAAGTTTGTTTTTCCTCGCTGCTCCTCATCTGACCCCCTCTGTTATGAGCATGCCATGAGACTGAGTGGTGGGCATGCAGGGACTGACTGATGTGTGGTATTAGACAGCTTTTCCTTCAGACATCCCATTCTCATCCACAGAGGGGCGGGATCAGACATTAAGTTCCAGCTTTCTCCTCTGGGCTGGATATTGTGATTGAAAGGCCTGCTTTAAGGAAGCACTCTGATCTGGAGACAAAGAAAGTCTCCGTCACTCCAAACCACTCAGTGATTTTAAGGATATTAGCAGCTTGGCAAACACTGTCTCATTCAATTGCTTCTGAGTGAGAAAGAAGTGACGCAAAAGGAAAGAACGCAAGAAAATCAAGTTGTAAGCTTGAATAGTGGGAGAGGATGCAGTCCGATTGTGCTCCACCTGTTTAGGAAGGGACTTTTTGTTTTCATCGAAGGAAAATGAGAAATTGCAGCTAGGATTGGTGAATGCATGTGCACACGACAGGCTGTGAATTTGAATACAGAAATAAAGAGAACACCAACCATGTGTGTGTATATGTGTGTGTGTGTGTGTGTGTGTATTTCTGTGTTCTCTTTACAAGTCACTCTCATTTACATATAAAGCGCTGGGCCCTCAGGAGGTAAGTGGACTTAAACAGTGAGATAGCTCTGCTATTTATTGCTTTTCATGCTGCAGTGACTACCTGAGAGCTGCAGTTTCTCAAACGTGGCGGTGAAATCTATATCCAATGACCAACAGCCGTCATTGTTCTCCAGTGAGTGCCTCTCTCTTCTTAGATTGAGAATGGATGCTGAGACACACAAAGCACCAGTATCTATAAGCTCTTTCTGTTACTACACAGGGGATAGGATGCCTAACGCCACTTGGTGACATGTTGACTTGACAAGCTGCTAAGTTCATCCCAAAAACTTTATTTCCTGAAAGTGGAGGTAAGAACAGAAAATTTGACAGTCTATCTGATTTCATACTTATTCCCAGAAACTATTGACAGAGCAACCCACCCACCCAACCACCCCCACACACAGCAAATTCATGTCAGAATTGTCAGGCCGTCAATAAAAAAAGTCTGTTTGCATTTTCAGAAAATGGTGATACAATCCATCAATGTCAAGCTAATCTGAATTGGAAATTGCATTACAAAACCCAGACAGAAAAAAAAAAAAAACTTGTGTTTTTGTCTGGTCCAGTCAGCAGCATGGAAGATTTATAGCTCTGCTATTATTCCAAACATAATCTTAGTTCTGCTGTGTGATTTAGCAGTGATTTATAGTCATTCCATTTTCTTGTAAAGCAGGCAGAGAGTGACAGAAAAGGACAGCCTAATATGCTAACAGCCACTATACTGCTGATGGGAAAATGAAGCTGCGCAAGGGAGCTAAACAGTGTCATCTTACTCAGCAGATGAAGTCCTGTCATTGGCTCTGATCACACAGAGACATTTACATCACCTTAAAGGAGCGTTTGATGGCACATTGATGTAAACACACAGGGATGGACAAAGCTTACAGTTCACATAGATCAATGTGTCAGGTAAAGGCAAGGTGACTCAAAAACAACGGACTCTATTATCAATCAATCTTTCTTTTTATAGCATCAAATCACGGCAAACATTATCTCAAGATGCTTCCCAGAAACATGGTTTAAACCTGCTCAAGTTTCATGTGGTCTAAAGAGCTGATCAGGGCGCTGCCAGCAGATTAACAAATATACGTCACACTCAACATAAAGCATGAGCACAGTGAGTACACAGGCTTTTCGAGGACCGAGCTGAGCTCTGAAGATCTGTGCACACTTTGACCCACATGAGTGATTGAGGTGGAGCTCACAATAAGCTGTGAAACATCCAAAGGCTCCTTTATACTCCTTTAACAAATGAATGTCTATACGTCTGTCTCAAATGTTGTTGCTACCAGTGCCCACATACTCCCATACATCCTCTATGTTGGCATTGCTGTTCACCAAAACATCCACCAGGGGGAGAAGCCCAGCATTAGAAGTTTGTGACAACATCAAACTCAAAAAACAAACATGGCAACTGTGGAGTAGGTGTTGCTAATGTGGCTCTGCCAGAAAAGACAAAAAAGGAGTCAGCGTTGTAGGCAGTGGTAGTTGAGGCTGTTAAATACATTAGGTACAGTATCGGCCAGTATCAGCAACACTGCCCCACGGTTTGTGGAGATGACGCTGAGATGATCGAGATTGTTTGTAGTTTGCTTAGGGTCTTATCTATTAAAGGTTTACATGTCCAAAAATGTGCAATCTTGACAACCGGGCGCACCTCAGGTTGTGTCTCTCATATGAGCAAAATAGCACATGCTACCCTTTCATCGCATCTGCCTTGATTAATTTACAGAATAATGCAGGTTGTCAGAACTCATAAAATCCAAGGAGGAGTCAGTCATTTTTGTATTGAAACTGATTGCAGTCTATATTTTGGCATCTTAGTTCCTCCACTCAAACCTCCAACTTAGTGGCTTCATTTTTCATTTTGCAGTTACAGCTGCTCTGTTCCCCCAAACTCTCCACGGACACAAACGGTAGCACATGCTAACTCCTTATTTGAATTGGGTGGTCTGGTCCACTTTTTCACTCGGATCAGGCCCTTAGAGCCCGGTCACACTAGCCATCACACCAAACCATACACAATTAGGATTTCCCCCTTCTCTGAAAGCACCATTTCTGGTCGGGGCGGTCACACTACACAAATAAAAAACTTACTTAAGGACAATTGCTTCTTGTAGCATCATAATCATGATAATCAAACTTTAGAAAAAGTAATGAAATAAAGCAGGTTTAGTCTAAGATATGAATAAGCTAAACTCTAGAATAATGTATAAATAAACAAGAATTAAGAAACTTAAGCTATCAGGTGAATGGAGATGAAATAAATATGAACTAAAAGCTCAGCTAAAAAGATAGGTCAGGGATGCTTTTGCACATTTCAACCCAGACCAGGTCCCATGATAACTGTAGACCAGTCTGTTTATGCTCTTGCCAAACAAGTCTAGTGGCACAGGCATGACCTGTATGATGAGGACAAATTTGGTGTCATGTTTCGGGGTTTCCACAGGGAGATAGCTGGACACCCTTCAAGGCCAAGGAAGCCGTGCTTAGGCAAGGCACTTGCAGTCACACTGGCATTATGAACTAGACTTTGAGGTTGGGCATAGACTGTTTATTAATGGACGTGGTCTCCATGATGTCACTGTTTCTGAAACAGAGTTGTGAAGCCAAACGGCTGGTGTGGCCATGTTGGAAATGGGACAGGTGATGAGTCTCCACATGAACAGATTTTGGGTTCCCATCAGTCCATTGTTGAAGCGTGCCTGGATATGCTATGGTTTACCAGTTTGACCACACCTTGATTTGGACCAGTACCTCAAACAACGATAAAACATAAGTAAAAGATTAAAAAAAAAAAAAAAAAAAAGTCATCCCTTTAAAAGCAGTTTTTCTGTTCAACTGATATGATTCCTCCCCTCACATCATATCTTTTATCCTGCTTTGCCCTCATGTTATGATTTGGATGTCATATATTTTGTCCTTAAAAGCACATGCCCTCATTTTTCCACAGCTATGTGAAATGTACACTGTGCTTCGCCTTTCAAAAAGGCAAAGAAGTCAGCAGATGGTTTCTCTCATAAGAGCTGCAGATAGATGGAAACGACCCTGCAGTGGAAAACCCTATCAAGCAGAGCCTTGAGGGAGGCTCTTCGTATTACGCCTGTGCTGCTGGAAACCGCGGTGGCTTTGGACTGAGGTGGAGTCACTCACCCAGATTAGCCTTTAGCCTTGGAAGAACCCACACTGTTCCTTTGACTAGTTATTGCTTCCTGCTGCACAGATCATACATCTATGCTATTGATTGGCCTTGCCTGCTCCAGGGCTCTAATTGTGGTGCGGGCCTCACATTTCAGCGACAGTAATAGGTTACACAGAAGAATAAAGATGCAGTCACCGGATATTGATCAGGAGGAATCCACACCTCCAGCAAAATTAACGAGACAATGCATATGGATCAATACTGCTCTCCCTTCACTTGGCAAAAGATTCTTTTATTCCCTCCTCTCTTTTCTTCTTCATGCTGCTGCCTGTAATCCAAGAAAAAGTGCTGATTTAGGCTCATCTTTTTAAAAGCATCTCATTAAAGTTCATCATGCACTATCCATTGTAAAACCACCACAAATCTTATTATGGATTAAGGAGGAAAAGAGGTCGTGCCTCAATTGTTCAGGTGTAACCCAGAGCTGCACTTTCATTTTTAAGTGTGTGATACTGTAACTGAGAGGCTGTGGCTGCAGGTCTGATCACCCAGTATAGGATAAATTACACCACAGAAGACGGGAAATTTTTACAGTAATGCTGAAGATTGTTCACTTAGGATGGTAGAAGAATAATGGACTAATTACATATTATATACAATGGGACTATCCCAGCCAGTAATCTACAAAAAGCCATTCATTATATGTAAATATTGGGCCAACAAGGATGTGAAGGCAGACTGAAATGGATTCTTGATTCCAATAATTAGCAGAGCTGTAAGATTAATCAAAGTGATAGGGATGAGGTGTTGGTCTGTGTCTTCTCTGAGATCATTATGAAGCTGAGCTTTAGAAGCTAGAGGGCAGCAAAGTTCTCACTCTTGTAATTACTCACACTCAAGACCAAAGCGTCCCTACTGTGAGGGTCTCGAGTGTCAGGCTCCCTGCGGTGTGTTTCCTCTCTGCGTGCATACCAACAGTGAAGAATTGTTTCATCAGTGCCTCCTTTAATCTCACACACACAGTAGTTGACCACAGTAGCAGCCATTTCTCTTCTTTGTAATCCGTTGGAAGGCAGGTTTCTCCTCAGAAAGGAGAGGGGGAGTAAACTTTTCACAACCGCTAATTGGAGCCTTTGAGTCTATAAATAGATTAAAAGAAAAAAATCTGTTAGAATTTGTAACCAGGAGAAAAAGCCACAATAGATATTCAAGGATGGGTCACAAAGCCTGGAATAAAATGTGAATGTGCTCCTGAGATATTATATCACAGTGCTCTCAAAATTGTAAGTCCATAGCTCAAATACAGGATTTGGTAACATTGCCTCCTAACCTGTACCAAGTGACGAGCGACAAACATAATGGCAACTCTAATTAATTGATACATTTTCAGTATTTTTTTAAAATTCTTCATCTTAGAACATGTTTACATCTTTTTTGACGCCTATTTTCGTTTCATCATTTTGTTCAGAATCAAGGTGGGCCTTTCATCTTGCATGTGAGTCAAACCAGCTATGGTCCCATGTGCTAAATTTGAAAGTTTAACAACTTTGAAAAATAATGAGTTATGAAAAAGACCCATTCGTCATCTGCCCATAGAAGAATGATCTATTCAGACTAGTGACTCGTGGGGCTTTTGTAGACAGCCTCAAGTGGACACTCCAGGAACTGCAGTTTTTAGCACTTCCACGTAAGCTTCATACTCTCAGACTGGAGGTCGTCGCTGGTTTACGACACAAATAAATCAGAGTTGATACAAGATGTGTCCAACAAGACACATAGCCAATCAGACTACAGGGTGGGACCTGTGGTGCCCAACCAGGTTTTAAGGGGAGAAGGTGGTCCCACCTCTGGACACTGTTCTGGCCATTCAAAGGAAAAAAAAAGAAAATAAAAGAAAAGAGGGACTACAGACAAATTCAGTCACATTTCCTAAGATTTGAGACATGAGTGTCCTGTCCAAATCACTCCTAGGTGGACAAGTCCTCCTTTCTCACCGCAAGTAGTCCCTACCAGCTGCAGCTAGAGAAGTTGAGTGCATGCAGATTAAAAAGTGCATTTGCTTGTCTTTCTTGGGTCACAGATTAAGAAGGAGGGTTGATACTTTGGCATTTAAAAAATCACATCCATGGGAGAAAGCTGATTTGTAGCTTTGAAAATCTTTATAGTGTTTCATTTCATACACTCTTTGTGTCCCCATGATGTTATTCTTCCCTCTCCATGACAAGCATCCATGACAAATACATGCATCAGGTGAAGTCTCTCCACTTTCCTCACTGAGGAGTTGGCACCACTGATAGAATGTTGAATGCACTGCTCATCTGATAGCAGGATATCAGACACACATGTGGGAGCTAAATAGAATTCTGGTGCTCTGAGGCGATCACATTTACAGGTTCAGTTTCTTTACAGTTAACTTCACCAAAAAAGAGCAGGGCATCAAGCTCTACAGCTGTTCCACCAGCTGCAATGTTTACTGTTCTCAGAACACTAGATATCAAACTAAATGAAAGTGATAGTCAGCACAACTTGAGCAGTTCTGCTCAATAATGTTGAAAAGAACTTGAAACTATTATGAGGATGTTTTTATCATAAAAAGAAAGTGTTTTTAAAATGTGATACTCTCCTTCAAATGACTCACTGTTTTTCTCTTTGCCTCTCACAAAGCCGGTACACGTTTGTATTTTTGTCTTCAGTATTTCCATAAATCCACAGCTATTTGTAACTCAGAAAGAAAAAAAAAAACAGAAAATTAAGACAGGTGCTTCACCCAGCCGCTTTGATTCTGGACTGCTGTGGGCTGATTTCATTGCAGACAAAATTGCTGTATTTTTGGCTAAATTGCTGCCAGTGATTGGATAAACCTGCGCTGATTATTGTGTCTGCACTATTGAAAATGTCTAAAGGGAACTAAGAACTTCTGTATGAAACATGTTGACAAATATTTTATTCAATTCGAGTTGAGGTGTTACTGCCAATAATATCCAGGCTTGAACAGAATCCCGCCGGTACTTCACTGAAGAGAGAAAGAACCAGTGGGAATCTCTGTGCACACCTGTCAACTCCAAATAATTAATGAGAAGGCTCATTTTGTTCTCAGTGCAGTACGATTCCAGAAAAAGCGCATAATATCCTTAGGTGTTTGTAGTGACTAAGTGCCCTTGATATTGGCAGTGACACGAGTGGTTATGAGTGCAGCGGGGGCATTAGTATGGATCAGAGATGCCTCAGGTCACAGGAGAAAAAAATGTTTAATTGGGAAAACATAATTTCCTGCAGATTTTAACACATACAGACGCACATTTTCCAGGCAGGGTTTTGTTAATGCATTTGCTCTTTGAGGCGATATGCTTCAACACAACACCTCTTTTCCCTTTTTTCAACAATCATTCTGCACCCTAAAGCAATTTGCATTTCCTATCTTTGTGTTTTCCTTTTCTGAAATCTAATCTCCTGTTTTTTTATCACCATGCAATTACATTGCCTCAAACATTCATTCAGTCATGAAAAGCAGCACAGTAACAAGCAGAAAATACACAATTCAAGGTTGTTTTTATCCAGCTAAAATACTGTTTTCAATCACAAGCTTACTCAACAACTTGGCTTGTTGGCACACTAACAGCAGCCTATAAACTTTTGAAATCAGAGCTGTTCGACTGATAAAGCTGTGCAATTCAACTCCTTGCTTTTTTTTAATCAATCATCTGCAACAGGCAATTAAAGGTAGGTCCCAGCCTCGTGCATGGGCAGTAGAATTAAAGTTCTTGCCCCATGTTTCATCCCCCCCACTTCCAGTTTTACTGCTCCTGTGGGCTCTTATGGCCCTTTTCCACTGACTCGCCTTGGCCCTACTCTACTCGACTTTACTCGCCTCTACCCGGTTTGTGTTGCGTTTCCATTAGCTCGGTCCTACGCATCAGACGCCAGTTTTTAGTATCTACTCTACCCTGGTTCTAAGTGAGTAAAGCCGATACTAAAAGGTGACATCAACAGACTGCCGGTCACTCATTGATCAGAGAATGTCCTGACTCTGTACAAATCACTTACAAGAGGCTCAGGAATAAGTCAGCGACGGGTTTTTAATGACATTTAAACCCGACGGCACAGAACCAGACTGAATGAAGACAAAAAAACACCCTAAAATACACCTTCATGATTCCTAAATAAGTTAAAAGTCCCTTTTTAACGAAAAAGAAGTTAATAGCAAAGATAGTTCGGTTTAAAGAGTCTTTTTGATTAAATCAAAGTTCATCTGTGCAGGAGCGATCTGTCTGCCACGAGAGTCTTTAAGCACCAATCAGTCCATTAATCCACAGGGAACCAAAAAGGAAAACCAGTTCAAAGAAGAATGATTGATCAACAAAAAATCTCTGGTATACCAGGCCCAAAAATCAAAAATTAAAGTGATCTCACTGGATCCAGGGAAGAGTTGATGTCAGGAAGCAGCTCCTTCGTTTTCCTCCGCGTGCAGCAGCACAAGGCTGTTGTTTACCACCGTTGTCATGACGCCCGACATTGAGCCGCTGTATTACTTTAATGAAATCTTTTGAAAGCTTTGTTTTTTCCTTTAAAGACCACGGTTGCACATATGTTAGTACAAAATTATGTTTGTGTCGCGTTATAGATGACATGCATGCACTTCTGCGCAGCTCTTTGGCACAGCACTTATGAGCAGCTGTGTTGTAAGATCCACACCCACCCTGAGTCTGTACTCGGGCTAGTGGAAAAGCTAACCAAACCGTGTAGAGCAGAGCTGAGCCGAGCCGAGTAGGGCTGGAATTGTATAGTGGAAAAGCGTGGAGACAAAAAATGGTCACCGACAAGTTGGTGGTATCCATGGTGCTGACATTTGCGGTTAAACCTTTCATGTTCTCGGCAATATCGGTTTTTCCATCCTCTCCTCCTCAGCGTCTGTCTAGCCTCCTTTAATGGAGTATAAGCACATAAAGTCCTCTGTGGTTCACTCTGTCTGCTGCTGCTCTGACACAGAACTGTAATCCTCGGCCCTCTGTCAGACTGACATTATTTGCCTCTTTCCCTGCATGCCTCTTGTTGTATATCTGCAGAGAGAGAGGGCCAGCTCTATTAATTAGGAGCGTGGCACAGTTAAATAGGATCCACAGGGAGCAATGGCGCTACTTGCTGCTCTCAACCTGCCCACCTTGTCCTCCCACAGTGCTGGTGATTAATGATGTCAGCCCTATCACAGGGGCCCTTATCAGACATGGACGCTCCCACCAAACAAAGGCAGGGTTAGGAGCTGGCTGTTTAACTGATGACGGCCAGGGGAAGACGAGGGCCATCGTGACTGCTAATGACCTCTGACGTGGATGGTTAAGGGTGCGTTCAGGAACATTAAATGCTCCCCTTCTCAGTTTGAGGCCAGCTGTAATTGTGATGTGTATGATAATGCTGGATGTGCCTAGATTTTCCTGCTATAGCCAGAGATGAAAGGAATATTACCATGTTTTACTTCAATAAAACACAATAAAGGTAGTATTTCCCTGAAGAATACGATTATCAAACACTGTATAGGACATTTAAGTATCAAGAACTTAAAATGTTCTTGATCCAAAAGGTGTAAATTTTAAATACAAGAATAAAAGATGAACTTTGCAGGTACTGAGTTGTAGATCTGAGGCACTGTCTGCAATGAACTTAAACATTGCATTAAGTGTAATCCCATCGTAATCACCACTTTTGAAATCGCACTGACAATCTAAAGCAAGTAAAGCTCTTTCAACCACCGTTTCTTCTCACTTTACTTTCTTCATCTGTTCATACTCTAACTGCTTTAAGTATAAGCTTCATCTGCAGCTTCTTAAACTCAAGCTCAACAGAAGATTTGGTACAGCAATAATTTGCAAAAATGAAATATAAAAAAAAAAAAAAAAAAAAAAAAACAACTTATAATTTTGGCTCCTTTTCTCAAACTTGGACCATTATCTAAAAAGAGACTTTTTTTCCTCTAAAATGTTGAATGTTGAACTTAAAAATGATGACTTTATTTTCTTTAAATTTGACTTAATTATCTAAAAATATTGACTTTTTGTCTTTAAACTAAACTTATTATCCTGAAATTTCAACTTTTTTTATCTTAAAATTTTTACTTCTTAACTCATAAATTTAACTTTGTATCTCATAATACCAACTTCCTGTCTCAAATTTTGACTTTTTACCTCAAAAGTTTGAATTTTAATCATAACATCTTGACCTTGTGTCGGCCAAAACAATCTTAAGAAAACCAAGTTTTTTTTTCATTTTTAACTGGTGGAAATGGGCTTCTGTAAAAAGGAAATCCAGATGGGGGTAAAAAAAAAATCAATAAAAGATTGTCAAAGAAATAAACTCATCATACACCACAGATCTCCTGAGTTCAGTGAATCAACCCTCTAACAGAGCAACAAGCTCTTGTAACTCCTCACACAGTCAATTCTGAGACATACTCTCAGGCGTTCTCACATGGAAACTGTCAATGTGCACATTTTGATTCCTTTTAAATGAATCTCCCTCCACTGATATGGCTGTAATCCTGGTTTGGTCACCTCAGGGGTCCAACCTCCCACTCTGGGAGTCACTTGAATGGGGACCAGCAGGTCATTCAGCTGAACCACCTCCTGAAGAGTCTACATTTTGGTCAGGAGCTAATCATATGATTTCACAGGTGCATGCTGGTATCTGCAGTCAAACTGGAACAGTCCCATTAGCCCCTGTTTGCCATCAGCGTTTAGCTGTGTTTAATAGATGGATACATGCTCAGGCACAAGTGTTATCCTCACAAGGTTACATGGTTTGATGAGAGGCTCAGAATAAACGATCTTATCAGAGGGGATGGAAGCACACAGATCAATAAAACAATCTCTGAGTCTAATCAAACTCTGATCTTTGTCGAGTTATGTGACTTATCTCCTGGTTATGAGATATCTGCCTCGATACGCTTGCTTTAACTTTATCATCTACGTGGATGGCATATTTTGAGAGCCAGCTCAGCGAGAGCCGGCATGTACAATATATATCAGCCTCATCTGTCCTCAGCCCAGAGAGTGTGAGACGAAGAAAAGAGAAAGATTGGATCTGGTCTCTCTGATGATCTGCTGCTACAAAGGCAATATCTCTCCTCCGTCCGCAGATTGCTATCTCATAAGGGACTGAAATAGAATATTGTAGCAGATAGAGGACACTCCTGTTTTACTCAGCGTTGGAGGGAGTCTAATGAAGCAGCGCACAAGAAAAATTATTCTAGCAGACAACGCACTCTTGAAATACATTAAAACTCATTACCTCTCATCCAAGTGTGGCTTTGTGCTGCGGCAGGGGGAGGGGAGCCATATTCTGCATGTGAAAGGCTTCTTCAGCACTTACCATCTTATTTACTCCTCAGATTAAAATGAAGATGAAGAAAAGTACAGTTTGTTATTAGGAAAACACAAATACCATCTTCACAAGATCAAATCAAACCTTTATGTCAAAGGCATTTGAATAAACTCCTCAGAGAGCAGGAGAGGAAGCGTTCGGTGCAAGAAGAGATCCTTTTCATGCGGTGGAAGAAAGCTCCTGCTGGGTTGTTAACACTGCAAAGGAACATGGCACCAAAGAAACATACAGAGGTAAACAGATCGTTTGTTAATGTATACTTACCAAACAATATTTTCCTTAGGCATATGTCAAGAAAATGCTCAAGCCCAAAAATGAATAAAATGATTTTCGTTTGACATGCTTCTATTGTCATGGGAAGTGTGTAGGTAAAGAGGTGTACTACAGGAACCCCTCATGATGAGTCTAAATTGACTAACAGCTGATGAAGGAAAACACAGACTCACAGAGCCCTCCGCAGGTTTCTGCTCTCTGCACATACTTCAGGCTCATGAGGACGACAGAACATCACTGATGATCTTCCTTTTATTGCCTTAGAAATTTGTAAATGGTTGGTTTGTCTTCATAGCATTCATTATATGTTAGGGTCGTGTGACTGTTCCCACAGGCTATCAACAGAAAAACACAGGATTTTGGTACAAACCCAGGATCAAGTGATGATGATTCCTGTCAAATTTTGGGATGAATTTTATCCAGCCAACTTAAACATCAACTTTTACAGGAATAAAGTCTTAAAATCAAATGTACAGCTGAATATTCAACTGTACAGAAGCCAATTTTCACCAGCTAAATAATAATAATAATAATAATAATAATAATAATAATAATAATAATGATAATGAAAATAATAATAATAACATAAATGAAAATGGCTTTTGTGAGATTTCTTTGCCCATGTTAAGTCTTGATTAAGTGATAAAGTCTAGATGATGGGATAAAATATCCAAATTATGAGATAATAAAGTCAAAATTTTGAGATAAAAAGTCAACATCTGAAACTATGAGATAAAAGGGCAAAATTATTCCTCTGAGGCCGGAGGTTAGAGGGAGAGTGCAAAAATATACTAGTGTGTCTCTGTTTTGAGAACTGACAAATGTCAAAATTTGAGTTATGTAGGATAAAACTTAAAAAAATAAATAAATATTGGAGGAAATGAGCTTCCATATGATTGCATATGGACATTCATGTTCCCCACCTGACGAGTACTGGTATTCAGAGTCAGGTTCAAAAGTTGTATTTGTGCAATATTTTTGTTTTATGTCAAAATATGTTTTGAAACCAATCAAAATCCCTTCAGTCACAACTTGAGGTTCAGAGCTTTCAGAGCTTGTTATTGATGGTAAACCCCTCAACCATGAAGGATCTAATCGAAATGCCTCCCCTGCTTAACGTCAACACTTTGCTGTGTTTATTTTGAGGCTGTATTTCCCTGTCATTTGCATTAATCTGAGTTTGAAGTTGTTGAAGCACTGAGTCTTCCATATCTGCAGGCATGTCTTCAAACTGTGTGAGGTTGTCTCTGAGTGACTGTTTTTTACTTCACTCTCAGCCTTCCACACGCTGTGTGGAGCCAACAGAGTTAATCTATGCTCATTTTGTGTACCATGTTGATCCCATTAGCTGTGTGACTCTATGGTTGCTGCCAGCAGATTGTCTATGCAGCGTGTGTGGCTCTGGTTCTACCCATCGGGGGCTCCCTCGTCACTCATTTGCTGGGAAATTCAAAAAGAATAGAAGGCGTCTTCTATCGAGTTTGGCTCCTTCCTCCCTTTCAGCATCTTCTCTCGTGGCTCTTATTCACCCTGCGTGCTGGAGAGGTCCGCAAGACTCATTAGCGCCTGCCTCTGTGTTTCATGCCGTGTTTCCCCAAAGGCATTACGAGCACCATTAGCCCAGGCAGCAGTGAGATTTCAAACAGCCTGGGCAGACGGATGCCTCCCAAACCAAAGTGTGCTCCTTTCTTTAATTAGCATTTTTTTAAACATCAATATATTTTTCTCTGGCCTCCCAGGACCAAAACTCTGCAGAATTAATTATTAAAAGCCATGCTGTCTTCCACTTTCAATTCCTCCCCCTTTTCCTCGTTCCTTTGAAAGCAGTCATGGTCCAAGTTCCTGCGTCGACTTGCATGTGATTGTACCGTCATTTAGCAATGGCTCCTCCCCTGAGGAAAGCTCCAAAGACATGCAATTTGTGTGCAAAATGACCAATTTCGGGCCCCATCAAGACAGCAGCCTGAATATGACTGTCTCTAATGACGCTTTTCCACTATACAATTCCAGCCCTACTCTACTCGGCTCAGCTCCACTCTACTGGGCTCTACACGGTTTGGTTATCTTTTCCACTAGCCCGACTACAGACTCAGGGTGGGCGTGGATCTTATAACAGCTGCGCTAAAGTGCTGCGCAGAAGTGTGTGCATATCATCTATAACGCGTCACACACATTGTTTTGTACGAACACATGTGCCACCGTGGTCTTTAAAGGAAAAAAAAAAGTTTTAAAAAGATTTCATTAAAGTAATACAGCGGCTCAATGTCGGGCGTCATGACAACAGAGGTAAACAACAGCCTTGTGCTGCTGCACGCGGAGGAAAAGGAAGAGTTCCTGACATCAACTCTTCACTGGATCCAGTGAGATCACTTTAATTTTTGATTTTTGGGCCTGGTATACCAGAGATTTTTTGTTGAGCAATCATTCTTCTATGAACTGGTTTCCCTTTTTGGTTCCCTGTACCCCTAGAAATTTTCCAGTAAATAGAAAAATAATTAAATGATTTACCCACAATTCTAAAAGGGTGCAAATAATTTTGTCCGAACCAATTTTTGTGATTTGTGTTAAGTTGTGCCAATTTTAGCTATTTTTCTGTTGTTTTTGTGTTTTTCCAATGCACATCAAGGAAATAAACACATTCAGACCAAAAACATTTGTAATTGCAACAATTTCTGGGAGAAATGGTTTTATTCTCTGGAAAAATTCCAGGGGTGCTAACACTTTTGTCCATGAATGTATATAGACTGGAGTAGAGAGGAGATTAGACTGGAGACACAATCTGGCTGAAAAGATAAAGCTGAAGAGCAGCGTGACTCGCTTTTCCCCCCCTGTGGCCTTGGCTGGCCTTTGTGACAGAGTGAGGAGGAAATAACAACAAGATCAGACAGTTCGTACTCTGGCTTCATCAGCATGCTAACTTTCCCGGCAAAGCTAACCAGGTCTGAAACAGGCTGAGTTATGATTGACTAATCACACTGAAAGAAAGGCAGTTGGCATGTCTTTGTGTTTACTAAGATTTTTATTATTATTATTATTATTATTATTATTATTATTATTATTATTATTATTGTATTACTTATTTTTTTATTTTTTTATTTATTTTCATCTTGTCCTGTTCAGCATCTCAACAACAGAATTGTGGTCCGGCTGCCATATTTTGCAGAACACATTTTACTTTGCCAAGAGGAGCCGTTTGTGTATAAGACTCCCCTTGAGATTTAAATGTTATTTTAATAAGTGTTTTGTAATTTCTTTTTTCTGTATATTGCCATTGTGTTTACTAAGATTAAACACGTTTGTGTAACAACAAAATCCCATTCCTCATGAGAACATAGTTTTATGTAACATGTTAGATGAATGTACACCAAAAAAAAAAAAAAAAAAAAGCACTCTTATATTTGGTTGGACCGCCTTTAGCTTTAATTTGAATCACTATGGCATTGTTTCAATAATCTTCTGCAATGTCACACGATTTATTTCCATCCAGTGTGGCATTAATTTTTCTCGATGATCTTGTATTGATGATGGTAGAGTCTGACCACTGCACAAAGTCTTCTCCAGAACATCCCAAAGATTCTCAATGGGCTTAAGGTCTGGACTCTGTGGGAGTCAATCCATGGGTGAAAAAGTTGTCTCATGCTCCCTGAACCACTATTTCACAAATTGAGCCCCATGAATCCTGGCATTGTCATCTTGGAATTTGCCTGTGTCATCAGTGAAGTAAAAAATTCCATTGCTGGAATAATCTGCTCATGCAGTATATTCAGGTAGTCAGCTGACCTCATTCTTTGGGAACATAATGTTGCTGAACTTAGACCTGAGCAACTGCAGCAACCCCAGATCATAGTACTGCCCCCACAGGCTTGTACAGTAGGCACTGTCAGAAGAGTCTTGTACCTATTTGCTTAGTTAAATCCAAGTTGTGACTTTTTTCTTCTTCTATCTTTTTGACCAGGCAATTTAAGTTGACTAAAAGTGATTCAATTGAAAAAAATAAAAGCAAATCTAAATGTGTTTGATCAACACTGGAAATGACATAGCCGACTCAATAACTGCCAGGATGTGCCATTTGATAGTCCTGTGCAGAAGGTTGTGGTAGATAAAGGAGAATGCTCCTTATCAAAAGTCTTAACAGCAAATGGATGAAATGTTCACCTTTTTGGTCACACACAGCACTGGCCCTACCCTACGTGGTGCCCTAGGCAAATTTTATTTGGTGCCCCCCAACACCCCCATAGATGGTCTCGTTGTTTTGAGCACCATAAGGTTTACCATCACATAGGCAGCACAGGTTTGAATCCATGTCACTTCCCACTCTTGCTCCTCTTTCTACTCTACCCACTGTCCTCCTCCTTTTCATTAAAGGCATGAAAAGTCAAAAACAAAAACAAAAAAACCTTTATAGAGATGTTGATTTTTACCTCCACAGTTTCGAGGAGTTCTCTCATCCTCTTCGCAAGTGTTTCAGTGAATCTGACATCCCGTGCTAACTGGCAGATTCTGACAGCCAGTGTACGCGGCAAGACGCAAATTATCACCTTAACAGTACACTGTGCTACATAACAGATGCAGTACAAATAATGTTTTGTTTTATTACTGTATCTTTACTCTACCTCTTTACTTCCCCCTCTTTTCCTTGTCTTCTTTCGTTTCTTCCCCGTGCACCGGACAGTTTGGTCGTTTTGACGTGTTTCCAGCTCTCTCGGACTCAAGTTACATTAGTAAATTTGACCCTCCCCTCACGAGAGTGAGCAGGTACCGATGAGCTGCAGAGGAGGAGGAGGGAGCAAGTGGGGATGGCATTGTTGTATGTTTGAATCAATGTGAGCTTTCCCATTTTAGCTGAAGAGTTAAAAGTCATAGCCACTTTTAATGTTGTTTGTCTTGATTTTTTTGGTGCTCCTTGGGAGCTGCAGCACCCCTAGCATTTGCTTATCCTGCCTGTTGGAGGGGCCGGTCCTGGTCACACAGGCTGGAGTTAAAAGAGAACACTTAGAACCAGCCTGGTCATACTTGTTAACTCTAAGTGGAGCTTTAAGGCTGGGTTATGCTTTCTGCGCGGAAAAAACATGTCCAAGCTCCGTATGAGAGAACGCATGAGGCTTTTATCCTTTTTTTCCATCCACGCGCCGTCTGTTTGCTTCCATTCCCAAACTGCAGGGGGCGATGAATCGCTAGAACACGTCGATCAGAGCATTTAACTGGAGAAGAAGAAGTTTGCCTTTGTTTACACAGTTTAAAACAATACAGGGAGGAGGCGGAAAAATAGAGCGTGACCACAAGGAACAGTCATCCCACAGTAAACAGGTGATCTCAGTGTGATGAATCATATAAATGACTGTATTTTCACACTTCTGACACTCGAAACTCCAGGTTAACCACCATGTTGTCTGCACGTCTCCGCACAGCAGAAAAATGTTCCGTGTGTGGGGGACCACTTGAGGGGGCGTGGGTGCGAAAATGACCTCATACCGCCGCGTTGGGCGGAGCGGAGCATAAACCCGGCTTTAGGCTATGTGGTGCCGGCTCACTCAAAGAGAATCTGGCTTTCCTCAGCCCCATCATGTCGCCCCAGGACTTTGTTGAGGGTATAGAAGTTGCTCATGTAATTCCCTGGGGTCTAATTTTGAGACATTGGACTGATTGAGTGGTTGGACCTGTGCAGACCCCACTCAAAAACAAAGGTGTGTTAAGTATTCTGAGTTCTGTGTCACCATATTTGGTTTGTTTCAAAGTGTGGCTGTCCGTGGCAGACCTAAGATGAGATAAAACAAATGCATAATACATACACATAAGCACAGCTGCTGTTTGTTAAGGACTTTGAACTTTAAAAACCTGATTCTATTCGTTTCATCTTTCATTCTTCCTTTGGGGTTTAACTTAAACTGCACCAAAGACAACATGTTGGTATCCACAGAGCAGCCCCTCCTCTGAAATGTTTTTATAATTAAGACTCCAATCTGTCGTCTCTCTCCAGCCCCATATGTTTGAATTCAGGCGGGCTCTTTCACTGCTGCTGGGGTCTCCTCCATTCGATCCGGAGTACACCAACACCCTCAAGAGCACAGTCGCTGTAAACCAACACAGGATATATTAAGCTGCTTGGCACTCAATAAAGACGTAGTCAACACCAGATTCCTGATGGTTTAGTGAATATAACGTAAAGCTGTCCTTTGTCCTCAGAGGATCGTATGGCTTCAAGCAGAAACTGTATGTGACAGCAGACCATTAGAGAGAAAACAAGGAACGTGGAAAATGTTTTATCATCTACACTGGACAGTGCAGATTCCTCTGTTCCTGTTACTTCTGCCTGAAACTGACGCAGACCCGATTCTCTTCTTTCTTTTCAGTCAGTGACGTGTTCAGGCTGCAGCTACTTTCAGAGCTGACAAACATTTACACAGAAATCTCTCTGTTTTGAGACCTGAACAAAAATAGTTAATGTTGCCAAGGCTTCTAAAAGTTAGATACCACAGATTAATAACTAAATAAATTAAAAGTTCCACAGATGTGTAAATTAAATGTTTTAACTGTGCTGTAGTTTGGTTCATCACATCCACGCTGCTGACGGCTGCAGTGATCTCCGCCCAGATGTTTTTTTTTTTTTTTTCTGACTCTGTTCACGCCACTTTTCCATCTGCAAAAAAACGCAGCTTCTTTTCTCCACCTCTGTTACTATGGCATCGATCTCCAGCACAGAGAAGTCTCCCTTTTTCCCGTAAGGCCTCCCTGCATGTCATAAATTCCATGGGTTACCATTGGTCAGGCGGGCCGAGCCTAGAATAACTAGGGGCCTGTTATTTAAATGATGATTGTTTCCAGTCTCCAGATTTATTAATACCTGATCAGGTGTACACAGGTGTGATTGGCTCTGGTATGCTTGTTTCATAAATCACACGTGAACGTAGCCATAAGCTCATTTTCAGAGCCAAGTCAGCACCAGGTCTTATGCAGAATTGATATACAGTCACAGTATTGGCACCCCTGGACAACCAATGGGTTAACCTCACCCAACGTCACTGAATTATGAACTGTTCCACTTGTCAGTATGCATTTTTCTTAGCATAATGGCCTCCATCTTGCAAAACTGTAGCTCCGATCCCATTCGCTGGTTCATGGTCGGCATACATCATATCTCAAGAACTGTTATTTTTACAACGTGGTTCATCAACATGGAGCACAAAAATGTGATAATCCTTTAATTACCCCACAGTGGGAAAGTTTACAGTCACAGCAGCAAACAAGAAAGTGTGCAGTGCAAAATCACAATAAGAATAAAAGAACAGAAGAATACTGATAGGGGGAGAAAAAATTCAGGCAGCTTCTTTCATCCTGAATTTGGCAGCATGAATCAAACTCCGGTTTTATTTTATTTTTTTCTCATTTTACTGTATTGTGATTTTTTTTCTTTAATGAACATTTGGTTTATGTCCAGTCTCTAAATAGGCAAAAAGATTGGATTCTTCTTCAAAGGTGGACTCCCTGTCGCAGCTAAATTGGTCTCTTCATTTACTGCTGGTGAAAGATTCTTGCACCTGAAAGAAAGAAGACTCATTTGTAAAGTTAAGAGAAAAAAACCTTTACAACCAACGAAAACCTGTTGTTTTGAACATTTAAGACTGAAGATAAATTCTGTTACTAAGAGGTGAGACTGGAGGACACAACAGGTGACAGGAACTGAAAAGGTCTGATGAGTTCTGTTTAAAGCAATTAAAAAAGGAAAAACAGAGAGAGTGAGAGAGAGGGGGGGCTCTGGGGCTGAATAAATTATCTTTCTAATTAGTGAGAAACAATAAAAAGCGAACCACCGACACTGACAACCAAAACAAAACAGTGAAGAAAAACCGATGTGCTGTGACAAACAGATCCTGAAACACCTGTGTGCACGCTCCTCAAATTATCTTTTACCCCTTCTTAAATAAACCAAGGGCAGAGCAGCACAGACACAACAAACCGAACGCAGAACAACAGATATTAAAGGATGGAATGTCAGTCAGAGTGTTTAATTACAAAGTTATCTCTGCTACTTTGACTTGGTGTGGAATATTTTTCCTCTTCTATGATTTTGTAATTTGCTTTTTTTTCTCATAACAAGACCATCTGGATACATTTTTAAATGATGGTTGAAATTTAACTCCAAAGTGTTTCATACCGTACAATCCTCGGGTAGCTGTGACTTGAGGTATTAGCATATGTATTGGATTGGAAAAAGCAGAAGAATGAAGCTTTGTACGGACTCTTACGCCTTTAGCCTCAAAGCTGTGCAGAGCTTTGTCATTTAAATCATCCTGAGGGAGTGAAATGGGAAATAATCTGAGAGACGGAGAGGAAATGGTTGCTAATTTACATTAAGCTTGGGTGACCTTTGGGGAAAAGCTGTCTGAGGCACATGAGTGTTGCTGAATTGCACCACGAAGCAGTTTCTCCTTGTTTGGGAGCTTACAATCAGATGTAGCATGTACAAGTTTGATTTGATGGAGAATCATTATTTGTCCTCTGCATCAATGCAAGTCTGATTAGGCTAAAAAAAACCTCAGGGGCTTGTTTAGTTATCTTTCCATTCTGACAAACACTGGAAATCTGACAGGATGCAGGTGCATACAATGCAGCTGCTTTAATCCACACAAACTGTTTAGGTTTGAAAATATGATACAGATACACTTGTGCTGGGCTTTCAATCACCTCCCTGCACACACAACCATCTGTAAATCCATCATGTTCCTCACACGCTGCTCTCTCTCTCACAGGTGTGCTGGTTGTCATGTGAGTCCTTTTGACATTTCCCTTGGATTGAGCAGCCATCTGTGAATGTGATGAGCTTCTTTTTGCTCTGTTCCTCACATGAAACCACACACTGCGCCTCAGGTGAGAGATGTTTGCGATGCAGCTCCACATCTCTTTTTTCCTGGCTTCTCTGCTTACATTTTACTCCTCTGACTGTTTTTTATCCCTCCTATGATAACAAAGCACCTCACAGCAGTGTGGAAGCATGAAAGACAGACGCTCCTGATCAACGAGAGATTGTCCCTGTGCACTCTTTATAACCATGTTTGATTTCTAACACACATGTTGATGTTTTTAGGGCGTATGTTCAGACTGAATATCCATCAGCACTCTCACTCTCCTCTGTTTTTTGGCAGATTTTGAAATGCAGACAGAGATTTGGAGATCAGACTATTCTTAGTGTGCAATTAATGTCTAACAGAGTGCGAGGGTTGTTGATGCTATTCCATTCAGCCTGTCCTCCAAAAACAAAGCCCAGGGACTGCTCATGAACTATTAATAGCCTCATTGAAAATATCTTCTTCTAGCATGAAGCAGACCACAGTCAAACAGGCGCTGAGGACGTTTGCGGAAATGAACCTGAAAAAGTCAGGCCCATCTGGCACCAGTGAAGCAGTCAAAACAGTGATGAAGCCAGGGCTCGAAAACCTCACACCAGTATGATGGAGCCATGCTGCATGATGAGGGAACTGTAGAGTCAGCCCTGGGCCCATCACCATAGCAACCAGTGCTGCACACCTGACCTGAACGATGAAGTGAGGTCATCATCTGTCTGGTCATGGAGGTTTCTTAAAGCAGTCACGTAAAACTAGTTATCAACTCGCCAAGAGAGCTGAACCACAGTGGACATGTTTCATACGGAGAGATCACAGAACCACACGAGAGCCTCACAAGATCACACCAGAGTGTCAACATCACACCAGAATAGTTGCACACACACAGCAACCCCCCCCCCACACACACACACACACATACACACACAACACTGCCTCCTGTGGTTGGGCACTATTCTGTGTTTTTTCAGCAAAACAAGTTCTTCTCTCTCAGTTTCAAAGGGACATCAAGGTTTCTTTTAATGTGCAGTATGTTGGCAGCATTTGGCCCAACAGACAGTGGACATGGATATAATGTTTATACATTTGGGCTCAGAAGTTTACATATCCCGGTGAAATGTATAATTTCTGGGCCATTTTTCAGAGAATGTGAATGAAAACACAAACACTTTTCTTTCACCCATGTTAGAGGTGGGGTGAAGCCATTTATGAAAACACAACTGTTTACTCTTTTTAAATCAGAATGACAACAGAAACTATCAGATGATGCCATCATGTCACTGCAAAAGGCTGCAATTTGTATCTTAAATGGCTGAATGTGTGCCTGTGTGTTCAAAAACCTCTCCAAAACCCTGAGCTACTCTGACTCTGTGTGTGTGTGTGTGTGTTTGTGCAGCACAGCTTTGACAGTAAAGGGGGACCAATGAAACAACAAAAACTAGAATATTTATAAATTGACTTTACAGTAAGCACCCTAATGGACACTCATTCTTAATGGTCCGTATAAACAGAACAAAGAGTTTAATTTGAACTAGACCTCTTTTCAGCACAGACTCAAACCCCTCTCCTTCAATATTCTGTTTTCCTTTGGAACTTTGAGCTTGAACTATATATATATATATATATATATATCCTATCTTCTTAACTACCAGAAGATCAATTTTGTCCTCTGTGGAGGACATTTCTGAGCCTGAATATCTCCTACCCATTACATCGTACTGAATTCATCAGGTGGGGGATGCAGGTAAAAAACAGGCGGGGGGAGGACCCCAGTGCAGATTTTAACTCAAAAAATCTTTATCCTCAACTCAAAAAACGCCCAAAACTCAAAAGACCAGGTACCAATGAAAGAGGATCAAAACACAAAAATCCCAAACCTCAACAAGCAGAATCTGAAAACACAGGGAAACAAGGAACTTGAAACACACAACATGACACTGCACACCAAGAGTTGACAATGAATGGACACAGACTGAACTCAGGACAGGGATAATATACACAGGAGCTAATCAAACCCAGGTGTGGCACAAGACACAGGTGAAGCACATGAGGGCCAATCACAGGGGAGGGAAACCCAGGACCAGGAAGTGAAACACAAGGATCAGTACAACAAGAAACACAAGGGAAACCCAAGAAAAACCAAACACAGGAAGCCAGAACACAAGACAAGGGAGGAAAACACTAATTGACCCAAGGACTACAGAACAAAAGGCAAAACCCTGAAATCAATGCAGAAACCCCAAAACAGGATCCTGACAGGCCCCCCTCCCTAAGGGGTGGATCCCAGACGCCCCTAATAATAACTCATAAATCACTGAAAAACACTCGGGCGGGTTGAGGGGCCTGGGATTGGCACGGATTTTTCAGGGGGCCGGCCCGGCGACAGGCCTTACACAGGGGGCGGATCCAGACTCAGGGGCAGGGTTCCACCCAGCTGCTGACTTGGGTGCCTGTGTGCATGATGTCAGCGTGGGGGCCGACCTCAGGGCAGGTGTCGACGTTGGGGCCTACCTCTGGGCAGCAGTGGCGTGAGGGCTGACCTCTAGGCAGCAGTGGCGTGGGGGCCAACCTTGGGGCAGGCGCCAGCTTGGGGGCCGACCTCAGGGCAGGTGTTGGCATAGGGGCCGACCTTGGGGTAGGTGTTGGTGTAGGGGCCTACCTCGGGGCAGGTGTTGGCGTAGGGGCCGACCTTGGGGCAGGTGTTGGCGTAGGGGCCGACCTCAGGGCAGGTGTAGACGTAGGGGCCGGCCTGGGAGCAGGTGTTGGCTTGGGGCCGACCTCGGGGCAGGTGTTGGCGTAGGGGCCGACCTTGGTACAGGCATCGGCCTCTGAGCAGGCGTCAGTGGGGGCCAGACCGGTGGCATCGGCCTGTGGGCTGGGCAGGTCCCCCAGGTGAAAAGGTGTGTCTGGCGGGTCCCCCAGGCGGAGAGACGTGAGTAGCGGGACCCCCAGAACACTGATAAACCCAAGAAATAAAAGAAAAGGAAAAACTTGAAATCAATGCAAAAAGCAAAAACAGGATCCTGACAGAACTGACTTCTTATGACATCTACAGAGGACATTTACAGCTTTTCAATGATACCAAATGTTAAGGGGTTGGGCTTTGGTATCTTTCTTTTACTAATTCAGGAAAATGGCCTCCATCAGTGCAAGAGCATTTTATAGGAACAGAAAAAACAAGTGCAATAAACTTTTTTTTAAGCAAATTTTGTCTTGAAATTTTGGTGGTGCGTTTTACATAATTCTCTTAACAACACATGAGCACATAGTCTGAATGATTTTAACTTTTATTTAGTATGGTATTTTCGTGTTAAAGTAATGTCCATCGTAGTTGACAATTGTAGTAATTTCCTCCTTTTTTATTTTTTTCAAAATTACAAGACAAGGAGTCATTCTCAGAGGCAGAAAGAATTTGACTGTGGATTGTTGATGGAAACTCAGATACTGAGTTGTCTGATGAAGAAAATGAAGATGCAGTGTTTGAGTCAGGAGCAGAGGAAGATGGTTTAGAGAGCTCTGAGGATAAAATTCAGGCAGGGCAAGCAGATGCAGAGGAGTCCGATCAGGCAGAGCAGTCCACATCTGGGTCCAGTCGGCGTCCACTGTGGAGCAAGAATTCAAAGTACACTTTAAGTTTTGAATTAAACAAAACAATAACTTATTTGGACTTCTGATTTATGGAGCGCACCTGACGGACCACTTTAACTTGGATCTTCACTGACCTTCTGAAAAATACTCAAAAAAACGACAAAAAGTCAATCTGATCTCACCACTGTGTTTCAGAGGAGCTTTGGGAGAATATGCCACCAAAAATCTCTAAATCTGGACAATTACCTTTTAAGGCAACACCACAAAACAACACAGCTACAACTAATGCTAGCCTTGATGCTAACAGCAACCATGAGGAGGCTAATGCTCGCGGACCGACAAACACTGAGATACTAATGCAATACGCTCGCTGAAACAAGACTTCGGCCAACAGTCGGTTGAAATGTTGGGAGGCCATTAACAGCATTAAAGGAGATTTGTTATCCCACTCAAGGAGAATTGGTGAAACGGAGAAGAGAATATCACAGGCAGAGGAGGATGTCACCGCTCTCCAGCAAAAAGTGAAACAACTAGAAGGAACAACAGAGACGTTGTGCAATAGAATTCAGGAGCAAGAAGACAGGTCAAGACGTTCAAACCTGAGACTGCTCGGTCTCCCTGAGAAAGCTGAAGATCCTGACGTGCAATTTCCTGGAAAACTGGCTTCCGAAGGTTCTAGGCGACACTCTCACTCCAGCCCCAGTAATTGAGTGGGTGCACCGGGTCAGCCAAGCTTACACGAGCCGGTCTTCAGCGTCCAGACCAACCGTCACCAAATTTCAGAACTCTTTCCTTCCCTCTTTTTTCATCATAGGGGCACATTTATTTTGAAAATCCTCACTGTAGAGACTTAATCTACGTTTGTTTGTGAAATACAGAAGCTGCACTGCGTTAAGTTTGTGAGGTATATATTCTTCAAATTCTTTATAGAAGTTTTTAAGTTATAGGTTTTGTGCCAACATGTTAAAAGTGACATTTTGTTATGCTATCCTCTTCTATTGGACTGACTAATTTTATTAATTTTCAATTTAATTTTGACTTAAAACTTGCTACTGGTTGAACTTAAAGTCTGTTTTAATTTTGTCAGGGAGCCTTGTGATCTAATATCAGCCCACGAATCACGTTGCTCCTCATTGTGAGGATCAAACGTTGAACATAACTGAAGTCAGTTACTCTTTTTGGAGTTTACATGCACTTCATTTGGGGATGTGCATGAGGGTTTCTTGGGAGGGAATATGATCTGGGTGCTATGTTTTTCAATCTGTTTTCTTGTTTGTTTCTTTTTCTTTTTATTCTGCTCCCCTTTTCGGTCATGTCTTCCAAGTATGTTACCCTATTTTAAACACAGATGACGACTAGATTGGAGCTCAGAATCGCTAGTTGGAACACAAGGGGGCTAAACAAACTGGTAAAACTAAAACAGGTAATAAACAGGTTAAAACAAATGAAGGCCAACATAATTTTCCTACAAGAAACTCATTTGATTAAAAAGGATATAGGTAAATTTAAGAACAGGTGGTCAGGGCAAGTTTACTCCGCTTTCTTTTCTTCTTATGCCAGAGGAGTCATTATATTAATTCATAAATCAATCCCTTTTCAGTTAAAAAACAGCTACATAGACCCATCTGGGAGGTGTATTACACTCCATGGTACTATAGTATCCAGTCAAGTCAGTTTAATATGTGTTTGTACTCCTAATGGTGATGACCCGTCTTTTTATCAAGACCTCTTTCTCTCTATATCATCCTACCCTGGTCAATACATAATTGGCAGGACTTTAACTGTGTGTTAGACCCATCACAAGCTCCTTCAACTGGTGTTGACACTTCCCATCAACAAACATGGAAAATTATCGAAAAATTCATTATTGATCTAAACTTAACAGACGTATGGCGTAATCTTATTCCCAATCAAAGAGACTACTCGTGCTTCTCAAGCACACATAAGACATATTCCAGAATAGACTATTTCTTAATTTCAAATGGACTACTATCAAAAATTAAGAAGTGTTGGTCTGACAGCATACTATTATCAGATCATGCACCAATTTCCTTAAAGGGAACCCCGACTGTAAGGACTAATAGGCATGAATATGCTTAAATGTTTGTCTCAAACTTGAATTTGTTGTTAAAAGACATAACAAATTGGTTTTTCTTTTAAAAAAATACAGTCCAAAACACAGTTTTTGTCCTTCGGGCACAGCCATTGTTTTACTGCTGCAATGCATTCTGGGTTGATGACGTACATTGGTTGCTTGGTGCCGAGCATCTGGATTTGGCCGTTTACTCACTACTAGTCGCCGTAAGTCACGAGGTTTGAGGAGGGAAAAAAACATAATAATGCCACATGTGGCTGCTTTTGGGTGCACTTTTCAGTCCAAAGGAAACAAGGAGACTGATGTTAGTCTGCACAGCTTCCCAAAAGACAAGAAAAGAAGGAAGTTGTGGGAAATCGCTTGTGGGCGTAAACAACTTCCGATGGAGCCGCGGCTATGTTCTGGCCACTTCTCCCCAGAAGCATTTGCTGCATTTAGCTGGCCCATGCTGATGAAAGAGCTGACAGGTGTGGGTCATTATAAACGGAGACTAAAGCCAAATGCTGTGCCGACTATTTTCC
>RPOG01001021.1:173902-193953 GCA_008086565.1 Thalassoma bifasciatum
GTCACGAGGTTTGAGGAGGGAAAAAAACATAATAATGCCACATGTGGCTGCTTTTGGGTGCACTTTTCAGTCCAAAGGAAACAAGGAGACTGATGTTAGTCTGCACAGCTTCCCAAAAGACAAGAAAAGAAGGAAGTTGTGGGAAATCGCTTGTGGGCGTAAACAACTTCCGATGGAGCCGCGGCTATGTTCTGGCCACTTCTCCCCAGAAGCATTTGCTGCATTTAGCTGGCCCATGCTGATGAAAGAGCTGACAGGTGTGGGTCATTATAAACGGAGACTAAAGCCAAATGCTGTGCCGACTATTTTCCTACACAAACCCACAAAACGTCCTCGGGAAACCACTGAAGTCCGCTCCAGGACTTATATGATCCTGTATGAGATCGAGCCCGGTGCAACCATATGACGTCACTACCCAGACGTTATTGCGGCGTAAACAACAATGGCAACAATGTAATATTCTCAATACCAAGATTTTGTTTTCAGTCCAGATGGCTTCAGGATCCAGGCTTTGAAAAGTTTGTTGATGGGAAAATAGACCAATACTTCTCTTTGGATAAAATTGAACCAGTGCTTCAGTAAAATGGGAGGCATTTAAGGCTTTTATAATGGGTGAGATAAGCTATAACACTTATAAGTAAAAAAACAAACAAACAATATATATATATATATACAGTTAGGCCCAGAAATATTTGGACGGTGACACAATCTTCATGATTTGGGCTCTGCATGTCACCACGTTGGATTTGAAATGAAATAACTACAACGGTATTGAAGTGCAGACTTTAACGTTTAATTCAAGGGGTTGAACAAAAATATTTGATTAAGCATGTAGAATTTGTAGCTGCTTTTACACAAACACTCCTCATTTCAGGGGCTCAAAAGTAATTGGACAAATGAACATAACCCAAAGTAAAATGTTACTTTCTGTATTTTGTTGAAAATCCTTTGCAGGCAATGACTGCCTGAAGTCTGGAACCCATGGACATCACCAAACGCTGGGTTTCCTCCTTTGTGATGCTTTGCCAGGCCTTTACTGCAGCTGTCTTCAGTTGTTGCTTGTTTGTGGGTCTTTCTGCCTTAAGTTTTGTCTTGAGCAAGTGAAATACATACTCAATTGGGTTGAGATCTGGTGATTGACTCGGCCATTGCAGAATATTCCACTTCTTTGCTTTCAGAAACTCCTGGGTTGCTTTTGCAGTATGTTTTGGATCATTGTCCATCTGTACTGTGAAGCCCTGCCCAATCAACTTTGCTGCATTTGGTTGAATCTGAGCAGAAACTATATCCCTTTACACTTCAGAATTCATCCGGCTGCTTCTGTCCTTTGTCACATCATCAATAAACACAAGTGACCCAGTGCCATTGGCAGCCATGCATGCCCATGCCATCACACTGCCTCCACCATGTTTTACAGAAGATGTGGTGTGCTTTGGATCATGAGCTGTTCCAGTTCTTCTCCAAACTTTCATCTTCCCATCGCTCTGGTACAGGTTGATCTTAGTTTCATCTGTCCACAGAATGCTGTTCCAGAACTGAGCTGGCTTCTTCAGGTGTTTTTTTGCAAAGTCAATCCTGGCCTTTCTATTTTTGAGGCTGACTAATGGTTTGCACCTTGTGGTGAATCCTCTGTATTTACTCTCATGAAGTCTTCTCTTTATAGTAGACTTAGATACAGATACACCTACTTCCTGGAGAGTGTTTTTCACTTGAGTGGATGTTGTGAAGGGGTTTTTCTTCACCATGGAAAGGATTCTGCGATCATCCACCACTGTTGTCCTCCGTGGACGTCCAGGCCTTTTTGTGTTCCCAAGCTCACCAGTGCTCTTTTTTTTTCTTAGAATGTACCAAACTGTTGATTTGGCCACTCCTAACATTTCTGCTATCTCTCTGATGGATTTCTTCTTTGTTTTCAGCCTCAGGATGGTCTGTTTCACCTCCATTGAGAGCTCCTTTGACCGCATGTTGTGTGTTCACAGCAACAGCTTCCAAATGCAAATGCCACACCTGAAATCAACTCCAGACCTTTTAATTGCTTAATTGCTTAATTGATGACAGGTTGACAAGGGCAGAGCCCATGCAGCCTTGTCTTTTTTTTTTTTTCTTTTTTTTTTTTGCAGCCTTCTGAGTCATCGTCCAATTACTTTTGGTCCCTTGAAAAAGAGGCAGCTATGTATTAAAGATATGTAATTCCTAAACCCTTGCTCCAATTTGGATGTGAATACTCTCAGATTACAGCTGAGAGTCTGCACTTTAAGCCTATATTGATTATATAATTGTATCCTGAGTATGTTTTTGTTTATAGCTAAAATAACAAAACTTGTGTCACTGTATACTTTTGGGCCTAACTGTATGTATGTGTATATATATATACATATATATATATTCGCAGCTTAAGACTCTTGAAAAAAAAAGTTGAAGAACTAGAGCGAGAACTACATCATAGCAACATCCCAGAAAAAAGACAAGAACTACTCCTATTAAAATCCCAGTACAATGAGTTAACCAATAAAATAGCCACCAGCTTACTGTGGCTAAAGCAATCATACTATGACCAGGGAGAGAAAGCTGGAAAGCTGCTAGCATGGAGGTTGAAAAAGATACAAACTGATAGAGCTATCAGTTCAATTAAGTTAGAAGATGGGAAAGTCCTGATCGATCTATCTGAAATAAATACAGCTTTCAAAGAGTTTTATGAGGACTTGTATAAGTCAGAATGTAGTCCATCAAACAGCCCAGGAAAACAAAAAGAGTTTTTGGATAAACTACACTTCCCAACATTAACTGAAGAAGCTAAAGCCAACCTCCATAGATGTTTGAGTATTGACGAATTATCAGAGGCAATGAAAGGTTTGAGCAGTGGAAAGGCACCTGGGCCTGACAGACTGCAGACAGAATTATACAAAATATTTGCAGGAAAATTGTTACCCCATCTTCTAGAGGTCTTTAATGAATCATATGAAAAAGGAATGTTACCTCCATCTTTAAGAGCTGCTTTGGTTTCTCTCCTTTTATAACCGGGTACATGTCCCTTAGACAGAGCATCATATCTTTAATACCTTGTGACACCAAGATACTACGTAAGGCTCTGGCCAGATGGACAGAATCAATAATACCCAACCTGATTGCCAATGAGCAGAATGGATTTGTACAAGGTAGACAAGCTTTTCATAATACACATAGGCTGCTAAATGTTTTATATGCCAAACAAAATGCCAGAGATCATGCGATTCTATCATTAGATGCCGAAAAGGCATTTGATAGGATGGAATGGAGCTACCTATTTGATGTCTTTAAAAGATTTTGTTTCAGAGGAGAGTACCTCAAATGGATTCAATTATTATACACATAGACCTGGGCCAGCCCTACAAAAAGTCTCTTACGGACATGCTGAATTCTAAACAGGAAGTTCGGAAATGACTATAAAAATCCCATTTTAGACAAATCTAGGCTTTGTATTTCAACGCCACAAGGGGGCGCTGAAGTTTACAAACTTTTTTTTTAAGTCAGATCAGCATGACAGTTGTTTTCCAGATAGATCTTTCCAAGGCCTTTCGGAATATATGAAGTGTTCTGCTACCATTTAATGGAAAAGTGCCGAAATTTTACGTCAAAGTCGGGATTTTCGAAAACCACCTAACTTCGTGGCCACATTACTCCTTTATTTTGTAATCTAACTTTTTGTTAACAATTTTTAAATCCACATCACACTTAAATGCACCGCCGGTATGTGGCGAATTTCCTGTGAAAATTCTGTCCTGATTGCATAATTCATTTATAGCTACTGCAAAACAAGTGCTTCACTAATTTTAAAATTTTTCCTGACTGGAGGCGTTTGACCACATATGGCGATCAAAATTGACAATTTTTTTCCATAAAAATCAAACCTAATATCTCTGGTTTGCAATATTGGATCCGGACCAAGTGCACAAGTATGTTCGCTGTCACAGCCTAAGTCCATGTAAGTGTCAAAGTGGAGCGCCCCCTACTGGAAACAGGAAGTCATGGCCACTACTGTGCCACATCTGTCTGCACATGCTGTGCCTTCAACATGCAATAATCTTTCGGTAAAATATACTTCTGCACGCGCGTTGGCAACTTTAATTTTTATTTGCTGTTGAACCATTAGCCATGGTAATCTGACATTACGGGCATGACTATTGGTAAGACAGAACATTGTTTAAAGACATTTTTCGGTCATGTTGTACACAAATAGAGACGGGGCAGCCTTGAAACAGTCTACCAGACAAATTTCCAGGATACCAAAGGTGTCTGGTTTTTCACCACAGTTGCTTCCCGCCTCCACCCTGAGAGGTGGGGGGCTCCATATAGCCGTATTTCCTTGGATTCTGAAAGATTGAGTGCCTGACACAACAACAGTCCTGGTTGTTTTACAACGGGGTCTTCTGCTATCCTTAAATCAGAACCCAGGCACCCAAAGAGTAATGGTGAGGAGTGTGTTTTGCCTGTCTCAGAGGACACAAAACAGGCTTTTTACCTCTGGTGCTCTGCGAGGCTGTAAACCTAGGTCTGGAAGGTGCAGATTTCTGATTCAGGCCCAGGAACCACACTACACGTGTTATCTAAGACACAATACCAATCAATTATAACTAGAGATGGGCAAAGCAGTTCTTTTCAGTGAATCGAATCATTAGAATCAGTTCAGTAAAAAGATTCGTACGAATGATACGTTGACCAAGTCATTCAGTACATCACCTCAATTACATGTATCACACAATACCCAGTGAGTTGACACAAGGCTATATATCTAGTTTCCTATGGCAATAACTGCTGACAAAACTCACTTTACTCATGGTTGTCCTCCAGAAACATAACCCAAGTCACCACTGGGTCGACTTATACTGAAATATAACCCAAAGAATAAAAACTACTCAATAAAATACAGAACCAGCTAGAACTAACAACAAACACATGCTGTACAAGAATATTCCCACAATCCCTTGGGAATGGCCAGGATGCTATTATACATTTACATTGCCAAAACAGGTGTGACATAAAAAAAAATGTACACACAGTTAAATATCTAGTGAAATAAGCTAAACAGATGTGCAAAAAGAGCATGCAGTGCAAAATATAAAATAGATTATATCTCTGTTCATAAGACACATTACAACATTATAATTATCAACTTTAAAGTATAAAAATATTATCAAAAAGTGTACAGAGTGCCTGATATTTGTACGTTATATCCAAGGGCTTTGGTCCGTTCTGAGTCTCTCTCTCTCTCTCTGTCAGCTCGCGATTCGTTCACGTACTGGATGTACGTGCCTTCAGTACGTTCACGAATCACTGACACAGAGCTTCAGTTCACGTACTGGATGTACGTGTCTTCAGTACGTTCACGAATCACTGACACAGAGCTTCAGTTCAGTTGGCGATTTCGTTCACGTCACTCAGTATGTTTAGTTCATCAGTATGAATCACTGATTCGGAGCTCCAGCTCAGACCTGTGTCTCGCTTTCTCAGTCCGTCAGTGATTAATTCATGAAATAAACGTTATTTAAAACCATCAGAATTAATCTTAAAACAGTCAGCTGAGTAATTGTGGATATAGAAGCAGTTTGCGAACCGACAGCAGCCATAAAAAGCTCATATATATTTTCGCGAAACCGAAATATTCACTACTCCATCATGTTTGGTGACACGAGAGGGAGATGTACGGGCGGGCTTGAGCGACACAGGACTTCCGACCGACTCTGTCTTGTTTGTTGAGTCATTACTGTCATTGACATAAATGGGTGGGGGGGGGGCCTTGGGCGACTCTAACAGTCAAGAGAGACAGAGACAAGAGTCAGGAGAGGGAAGTGCAACTGCAATTCATAAATGAACGAATCTTTTCAAGTAAGTGATTCGGTTCAGTTTGTTCACCCAGAAGAATCGTTCACGAACAACTCATCACTAATTATAACCCATTAGTCAAAGCCATAGGGGAATCTCTAGAGAAATGAAGTTTGATGCCCATCTCTATGATAGGATAAATATTATTCAGATGTCTGTCCTGCCCAGGTTTTTGTATTTCTTTCAGGCAATGCCACTTCCCCTACTAGCCTCTTTTTTTTCTTTACTTAGGAAAAACTTTACCTGTTTCATATGGAACAACAAACGCCCTAGACTCCCGTCTTTCTCTACTTTACCTGCCATACGAACATGGTGGGCTCAAACTACCCAACATGAAGCGCAACTCCGATCAGCCATGTATTACCTCATACCACAGATGTTCCAGCTTGGGTAAAGATAGAAAACAATGCGATAGAACTTTCATAGTCTCAGTACCTTTATTCATCATGTGCTAAAATACTCCGAAAACGCACACCGAATCCATTCCTCGAAAACACTCTGATAATATGGCATGAAGCCGACACCTTTCTCGATGGCACCCCCAACCTTTCAAGTTTCATACCTATATGGGGAAATGAAAACTTTGCATCTGGGATTCAGGCACTGAATGGAGAGAGAGCTGTGCACCATAAAAGATCTTTATGATGAAGGCACTTCAATGTCATTCACACAATTAAATTTGACCTACCTGGTAAAAAACATTTTAAGTACTTACAACTAAGAGCCTTTATATACTCCCAAATCAAAACCACCTCAGAACCCTCACTATCTGACATTGAACAACTCATGATAAATCATTTACATAATGGAGGTCAGATATCTTCTTTTTATGGTTTACTCTTAGCATGTTCTAAAGAAAACTCTCTCTTCTATCCATCTGCATGGAAAAATGATCTTCAGTCAGTCATCAGTGTAGAGGATTGGAAAGAAACGTGTCTTCTGGCCCAAACTCTAACTATAAATACAAGATGTAAACTTCTACAGTATAAATGGTTGCTTAGGACTTATATCACACCTGTTAAATTGCATCATTTTAACCCCAATACTCCTGACAACTGCATCAAATGTATGGAAGAAGTTGGTTCCCTGCTACATTGCATGTGGAGTTGTGGAAAACTGCAGATATTCTGGAAAGAGGCTCCTGATTTAATCTCGAAGTTGACAGGAAGGAATGTTCCATTTGAAGCTAAGATATGTTTGTTGCACATATAGCATGAGAATTTTCAAACAACTGTAAAGGAACATAAACTAATTAATTTGTGTTTACTACAAAGTAAATGTGTAATGTCCTTAAAGTGAAATGCGATCCTCAATGTGATCCAAGATGGTGCTGCTGATGGAAGCCCTGGTATTACGCTCTCTTGTACATGTTGTTTTTTTCACTTTTTGTAGTTTCATGTTCCACTTCCCTGGTTTCTTTTACCAGAGACGAGCTTATTAACATAGGATAGACTTCTGCTAACCTTTTTTCTCCAGTTTTAATTCAACCTGAGAGCTTTGTGGAGATTCTTGCTGCAGGAGCCGCAGGAGATCAAGAAGGCTCCAGGACCAGACGGCGTGTCACCCTCATGCCTGAGAGTCTGTGTAGAGCAGCTGGCCCCCACCTTCACAAAGATCTTCAACACACCACTAGAGCTGTGTGAAGTCCCCTCATGCTTCAAAAGCTCCACCATCATACAGGTCCCCAAGAAACCTGCCATCACAGGGCTCAACAACTACAGACCTGTCGCCCTGACATCTGTGGTCATGAAGTCCTTCGAGAGACTATTGTTGAGCTACTTGAAGGTCATCATAGGCCCCCTGCTGGACCCCCTGCAGTTTGCCTACCGGGCAAACAGGTCAGTGGAGGATGCAGTCAACTTGGGTCTGAATTACATCCTGCATCATCTGGACTCACCGGAGACCTACGCTAGGATCCTGTTTGTGGACTTCAGCTCAGCGTTCAACACCATCATCCTGGACATCTTGCACCAGAAACTCTCCCAGCTCACTGTGCCAGCCTCCACCTGTCAGTGGATCACTAACTTCTTGACTGACAGGAGACAGCAGGTGAGACTGGGGAGCATCACGTCCAGCACCCAAACCATCAGCACTGGAGCCCCCCAGGGATGTGTTCTTTCTCCACTGCTCTTCTCCATCTACACCAATGACTGCACCTCAGGGGACCCCTCTGTCAAACTCCTGAAGTTTGCGGACGACACCACCATCATCGGTCTGATCCAGGACGGAGATGAGTCTACTTACAGACAGGAGGTGGAACAGCTGGCTCTCTGGTGTAGTCAGACCCACCTGGAGCTGAACCCGCTCAAGACGGTGGAGATGACAGTGGACTTAAGGAGAAACCCTCCCCCCCTCACCATTCAGAACAGCTCTGTGTCTACTGTGGACACCTTCAAGTTCCTGGGATCCACCATCTCCCGGAATCTGAAGTGGACCCCTCACATAAGCCTCGTTTCCACCAGGCAGTCTGGTACGGATCAGTACAGTTTGGTACGGGTCAGATCAGTAAAGCCTGATCCTGTGCGCGTTTCCACAGCCAGCTGTACCCTACTTGATGGGCCGGATGTCGAGAGCCGTGTCAGCTACGTAACAGCGTGACGTCACTGCAGCGCTACACAGTGTACCCCGCTAATAAATGCAACAAAGAAGAAATTAGCAGCATTGTAAACAAAGAGAAAAATGGAGGACATCCAGCAACTCTTCTACTTTGTGATCAGTATGTGGCTCTTTATTCCATAACACAATGAAGCTTTGTTTCAGGAAAGGCTGTGTGCGGGGTTGTGTGTCGTTCTTTATTACCGCTGTCGCACGGGAAGTTACCGATCCTTTGACCAATCAACGTACTGCAGTGATTATAGCCCCACCCCTGGGGCCGGTTTGGTGGGGCTCGGCACCCCAACGGAAGAGTACTGAAAAGTGGAGCGGTAAGGGTCGCTTGTTAGGGGACCCGTACCGGTTTTAGTCTATGGAAACGCCACAAAATGCGTGCTGTACCGAGACGAACCGACCCGATCTGCTCGGAGGAAACGAGGCTATAGACACAATCAGGAAAAAGGCCCAGCAGAGGATGTTCTTCCTGCGTCAGCTCAGAAAGTTCAACCTGCCCCAGGAACTGCTGATCATGTTCTACACCTCCATCGTACAGTCTTTTATATGCACCTCCATCACTGTCTGGTTTGGATCTGCCACAAAACTGGACAAACACAGACTGTAACGGACAATAAGGACTGCAGAAAAAATCATTGGTGTGGACCTGCCCCCCATCCAGGACCTGTACCGTTCCAGAGCCAGGAAACGGGCAGGAAGCATCGCTGCAGACCCCTCACATCCTGGACACAAACTCTTCAAGCTACTCCCCTCCTGCAGGCGCTACAGATCACTGTGAGCTAAAACAACCCACCATAAGAACAGTTTCTTCCCTCAGGCTGTCACCCTGATGAACACTAAACCATAACAGTGTCAGGGGATGTTCTCCTTCTCCTGCTCCTCTACCTCTTCCAGAGTAAGGGACATCCTCCTTAGACGAGGAGGTGCCCCCCCTCTTTACTCTGCTTTTTCTGTTTCTCTGTGTTTTTCAGAACCTGAACCCGGAACAATGCTGTAATTAAACACATAGATATTTAATGTAACAGCAGAATGCACTTAAAAAAAAACAAACAAAAAAAAAAACCTTATTGTTTTATTTAACCCACTTTGCAACTTGTTAAACTCATAGACTGTATAAAACATGGACGTAGTCTCCGTGACGTCACCCGTCTGTTACTGCAGCTCTGTTTTGAGGCTAAATGACGGGCGCGGCCATATTGGAAATGGGACGAGTGACGAGTGCCCAAACTCTCAGCTATTGGGCGCCTGTCAGTCACGTGATCTGAGCTGTGGCTCTGATTGGGTAAGCTCTCGATCCTAATATCTTCCAAACGGCCGAGTCAGAAAAAAATTCACCCCCCTCACTAGGGCTGAAAGATATAGGCAAAACTTCATATCTCGATATTCATGCCAAATATCTCGATATTGATACGATATGATATGATATGTTGTGATTACAGTGTGTCTATTCCAACGGGATTACGCATGGACCTTTTGTAAATTTATAATCACCCCCCGATGTTTAGTGTGGCACAGTTGCACGGGATAAGTGAAGCCTGTTTGCTGATGTTTATGAACAAAGACAGTACAGACCTGTCTGCTTTAGCAGCAGCAGCTCACTCAGCAGCTCACAGCCAGACATACATTCAGACAACAGAAGAAGACATCCCCACCAGGCGCCAGTCTGACAATGTGCACTGAAAACTACTGGATATGCAGAATCAATTTACTTATCTTAAAACTTAAAAGCTGCTGCGCAAAGATCAGTTCTTGTTGATTCCTAGCCTCATATTCAACCATCAGCTGACGCGTCTGCACGAGTGAGTTAAAGTGAGAAAACCGTCGGACAAAAGCTCTGACTGTCCATACATGTGTAATAATCTACATTTAGGAGCAAGTAAATAGTGAAACCAATGCCATTTTCAACAATTTAACTTAACTTTTACCACCAACATGTTTCTGCGCGCTGGCACAGCGCCTCAGTCAGAGGGAGAGAGAGGGAGAGAGAGAGAGAGAGAGACGCCAAATCACACATTAGGCTATGTGCGGGTTACGGAGTGGTCCAAATATTGGTCTGTAGCTTGTGTTAATTGTTGTTATCATGTTAGCCTAATATCCAGTGAACGAGATTAAACCAGTGACACGCATTTTTCTCATTGTTACCGTCCATAAATTTGACTATTTATAGCCAATTTACCGATCGGTAGGGATAAGTAGCGCGTCTCCTTCCAGTGAAGTAATGAGCAGTCATGACATAAAGACGGGTTTTCTGCTCCTGCTTCCCTGGGCGGAAATCCTGGAGCATACAGTCCTGATGTACGATAGAGGTGGATCATAAACAGGACAACTAATACCTCATTAATTATGCACGTTCGTGGACAGGGGGTCTACTGCAGGTGCTGTATTTGATTAATGAATGATTGTGTGACAGTAAGGGTGATAGACTCAGGGTTTCTAACCCGTCTGACTGATGGGAACCCTTCAGATTTTTCGGACATAGCTCGAAAAAAATTCTGTCAAAGACGGAGAATAATTAACACAACCCCTGGGTTGAGATCATCTTTTTTTGAATCCAGAATACCTTGAGACTGCCTTTTTTCCTACTAAATTAGTCTAATGTGCGGATCCTACAACAGCCATATCTTACGCGCTCATGTCTCATTTCTTGTTTCTCCGTGCTGTAGCGCATGTGTGAGTATACATGTGTGGGTGTGTGACTCCGCCTCCCTCCTGCCCCTCTGATGATGTCATTGGCTGGCATCAGCTTTCAATCAACAGCAAGCATTAAACGAGGGTTGTGGTTGGCTGGCCTTAGCTGTACATGTCAGGGCAAGCTTCCATGCAGGGCGAACAGGGAAAATTACGTTGATATCGTCGATATTGTGAAATAAACATCCCGCATGTTCAATCTCGATATCGATACGATAACGATATATCGTTCAGCCCTACCCCGAACAGTGTGTGCCGTGAGCAAAATTAGCGATCCAGACGGGAGACGGAGTTTGCACCAGGCTTTAAATACGCTGATTTCAGCTCTGAAAACGGCCTTTTTCCCGTCTGCTTGTACAGTACTTCCGGTGCTTCTGGAGCCAACCTCAAGCGGTCACTCGAGGAACAGCAGCTTTTTAGCACTTCGGTGTTGTCTCATTTTTTCAGACCGGAGGTTGCCGCTTGGTTAAACTGCCTCATTGCTGTGAATGCAGCATTCACATAAGCTGTGAATGCAGCAAGGCATTCACAGCTTATGTTCTTCTGTGTCAAAAAAATTCTTCCGCCCACTTTTTCAAATCGCTTCTCCTTCAACAAATTTCAACCAATTTTCACCATTCAAACTTCAAAACGTTCAGCTCATTAATTCGGAGACGCCTATGTTTTTGTTTGTCCATTTAAGCTTTACTTTCCGAGATATTTCACTTTTTTCACGATTTTTCACGTATAGAGAATGAATGGGAGCTCTTCAGATTTGGAATCATTCAGGGAACTAGAAAAGCAATTTCTGAAGAAATTGCGCTGTGAATGCAGAAGCTGAAGCAGCTTGCGCTGAACTGCTAATGCAGAATCCTGAATATGCTGAATGACTGAATTTATCTGAAAATGGTTGAATGAATCTTGAAAAAGCTTGCGCTGAACTGTTGAATACAAAATGTTGAAGGAGAACTCTTGAACATGAACATGAAGACTTGGATGAAAGGATGAATGGAATGAAATAATGTCCAAAATGAAAATATAGATGAATTAAAGAATCATCTGAATTAAAGGAAATGGATGAATCACAATGAAAAACTAGAAAAGCAATTTCTGAAGAAATTGCGCTGTGAATGCAGAAGCTGAAGCAGCTTGCGCTGAACTGCTAATGCAGAATTCTGAATATGCTGAATGACTGAATTTATCTGAAAATGGTCAAAGAAATCTTGAAAAAGCTTGCGCTGAACTGCTGAATGCAAAATGTTGAAGGAGAACTCACGAACATGAACATGAAGACTTGGCTGAAAGGATGTGAAATAATGTCCAAAATGAAAATATGAATGGGTGAATTGAAGAATAAATGGAAAAAAGGAAATCAATGAATCACAATGAAAGAATTTTTTTATCCCTAGAAGTTGTGTGGGAATTATCAGTTATCAGATGTTTGAGACAGTGAAGTGAGCGTGTGTGCTGTTTTGATCGTATACGTGTTTGTGCTTTTGTGTTTGTGTGTGTTTGTGTGTATATGGTTAATGTGCCGATTTGTGTTGTGTGTGTGTGTGTGTGTGGGTATATGTTTGGTGTGCTGGTGTGCTGTGTGTTGGTCAGTGATGCAGAGAAACAATCACTTGAGCATTTTTCTTCATCAGTGTTTTGATCTGTAGGTATAAACGTGTGTGAGATCACAGGTCTCCATGGTAACCTGCTCGTTAGGCTGTTTGAAGCTGCAGCTGTTTGATTTAACCGAGCGGCAACCTCCGGTCTGAAAAAATGAGACAACACGGAAGTGCTAAAAAGCTGCTGTTCCTCTAGTGACCGCTTGAGGCTGGCTCCAGAAGCACCGGAAGTACTGTATTAGCAGACGGGAAAAAGGCCATTTTCAGAGCCGAAATCGGCGTATTTAAAGCCTGGTACAAACTCTGTCTCCCGTCTGGATCGCTAATTTTGCTAACGGCTCTCACTGTGAGGGGGGTGAATTTTTTTCTAACTTGGCCGTTTGGAAGATATTAGGACTAAGAGCTTACCCAATCAGAGCCACAGCACAGATCACGTGACTGACGGGCGCCCAATAGCTGTAAGTTTGGGCACTTGTCACTCGTCCCATTTCCAATATGGCCGCGCCCGCCTTGCTGCATTCACAGCAAATATTTTATCCCTCAAAGTTGTGTAGGAACTATCAGAGTTATCAGATGTTTGAGACAGTGAAGTGAGTGTGTGTGCTGTTGTGATTGTGTATGTGTGTGTGTGCTTGTGTGTGTGTGTGTTTTTGTGTGTACATGGTTAATATGCTGGTTTGTGCTTTGTGTGAGTGTATGTGCTTGTGTGTGTGTTTGTGTGTGTATATGGTTAATGTGCTGATGTGTGTTGTGTGTGTGTGTGTGTGTGTGTGTGTGAGAGAGAAAGAGAGTGTGTCTCTGAATGTGTGTGTGTTTGGTGTGTTTGTGTGTGGGTATATGTTTGGTGTGCTGGTGTGCTGTGTTGGTCAGTGATGCAGAGAAACAATCACTTGAGTATCTTTCTTCATCGGTGTTTTGATCTGTAGGTATAAACGTGTGTGAGATCACAGGTCTCCATGGTAACCTGCTCGTTAGGCTGTTTGAAGCTGCAGCTGTTTGATTTAACTGACAGACAGTTGATGAGGAGCTGGATTTGAGCCAGGGACAAGGGTGCGAAAATCCATAGACTGCGCAAAATCCTTAAGGGCTAGCAGAAAACCAAAACCACCGTTAGATTCACAAGGCTCAGAAGTATCTATTGATGTAAATTTCATGTCTGTTGAGCCACAGGTTTTACCAGAAATGTGAGTTAAAAAAGTGTTACTTTTTCTTTATCTCTCAGAAAGTCCCCTGAAAATTAACATTACAGCAGATGGGGGCAGATGATGACTTTCTGTGACAGTTGGCCACCTGCAGGCTTTGTTCTTTGTCCTTTTGGTGTCAAGGGTCATTAACCAGAAGCAGAAAAAGACGACCTACGTTTTGAGCTCAAATTTGAGTATGTGGAGTGAAATTTGTGGCTCCTGGGCCTGTTTATCCAAAAAGTTTCCAGGCGATTTCTCTCCTGGTCCACACTCTAAAATTCAAATCCTCACTCTACAGTTTGAACATTCCACCACATACACACCAATGTTAAACTGCTGCAAGGGCTGACAAACTTCATGACCTTTGAAGGAGTTTTGTGAAGAAACTATAAAAGCTAGAAAGAAGCTGAAATATACTGAAGAAAGCCAAATGATGGCTGAACATTTCGCAGGTAGAATGAAGTTTCTGGCTGAAAGTATGATTGAATGAGAAGGGTTTGAATGAGGCACACAGCACACCGAACATATACCCACACACAAACACACTAAACACACATACATACAGAGACACACACACTCTCTCTCTCTCTCTCTCTCTCTCACACACACACACACACACACCACACATCAGCACATTAACCATATACACACACAAACACACACACAAGCACACACACCCACACACAACACACACAAGCATATTAACCATGTAAACACACACACACACACATACACTTCACTGTCTCAAACATCTGAGAATTCTGATAATTCCCACACAACTTCTAGGGATAAAACATGCTTTCATTGATTTCCTTTTTTTCCCATGTATTCTTCAATTCACCCATTCATATGTTCATTTATTTACACATTATTTCACATCCTTTCAGCCAAGTCTTCATGGTCATGTTCATGAGTTCTCCNACACAAACACACTAAACACACATACATACAGAGACACACACTCTCTCTCTCTCTCTCTCTCTCTCTCACACACACACACACACACACCACACATCAGCACATTAACCATATACACACACAAACACACACACAAGCACACACACCCACACACAACACACACAAGCATATTAACCATGTAAACACACACACACACACATACACTTCACTGTCTCAAACATCTGAGAATTCTGATAATTCCCACACAACTTCTAGGGATAAAACATGCTTTCATTGATTTCCTTTTTTTCCCATGTATTCTTCAATTCACCCATTCATATGTTCATTTATTTACACATTATTTCACATCCTTTCAGCCAAGTCTTCATGGTCATGTTCATGAGTTCTCCTTCAACATTTTGCATTCAGCAGTTCAGCGCAAGCTTTTCAAGATTCATTCAACAATTTTCAGATAAATTCAGTCATTCAGCATATTCAGGATTCTGCATTAGCAGTTCAGCGCAAGCTGCTTCAGCTTCTGCATTCACAGCACAATTTCTTCAGAAATTGCTTTTCAAGTTTGTAGTGAAAGCAACTTTACATATGATGCCCAATAAAATAATCTAATCCAATAAAAGAACATGCCATAGACCCAATGTATCATAGATATAAACAACATGAAAAGTTAAATATTTTGTAATACAACAAGATTTTAAAAAAAACAACACAATAGGTGAATGGGCTGTGATGTCATAGTGACATCATTGTGACCTCCCAAGAGGGAGAGGAAGCAGCTTCAATGATTGATTCATTTAAAAAAAAAAAAAAAAAACAGATGAGAGACTCCTTCATGTTGTGCTGTGACATCATCACAGTAAAGTCCTCCAGAGTTACTATAAATAGGAGCGGTGCTGGTCCCTGAGCTTAACCTCAGCCTCTACGGAGATGAAGAGGGGGGCCCGCAATCCGAGCTGGGGCGTGCTCGTTGATCCAGGGGCCCCACCCGGTGATCTGGTTCCCCAGTGAAGGTGCTGACCATGGCTGGTCAGCTGCCCAGGGGTTCTGGTAGGGAGANCTCTCTCTCTCTCTCTCTCTCTCTCACACACACACACACACACACCACACATCAGCACATTAACCATATACACACACAAACACACACACAAGCACACACACCCACACACAACACACACAAGCATATTAACCATGTTCACACAAACACACACACACACACATACACTTCACTGTCTCAAACATCTGAGAATTCTGATAATTCCCACACAACTTCTAGGGATAAAACATGCTTTCATTGATTTCCTTTTTTTCCCATGTATTCTTCAATTCACCCATTCATATGTTCATTTATTTACACATTATTTCACATCCTTTCAGCCAAGTCTTCATGGTCATGTTCATGAGTTCTCCTTCAACATTTTGCATTCAGCAGTTCAGCGCAAGCTTTTTCAAGATTCATTCAACAATTTTCAGATAAATTCAGTCATTCAGCATATTCAGGATTCTGCATTAGCAGTTCAGCGCAAGCTGCTTCAGCTTCTGCATTCACAGCACAATTTCTTCAGAAATTGCTTTTCTAGTTTGTAGTGTAAGCAACTTTACATATGATGCCCAATAAAATAATCTCATCCAATAAAAGAACATGCCATAGACCCAATGTATCATAGATATAAACAACATGAAAAGTTTAATATTTTGTAATACAACAAGATTTAAAAAAAAACAACACAATAGGTGAATGGGCTGTGATGTCATAGTGACATCATTGTGACCTCACAAGAGGGAGAGGAAGCAGCTTCAATGATTGATTCATTTAAAAAAAACGGATGAGAGACTCCTTCATGTTGTGCTGTGACATCATCACAGTAAAGTCCTCCAGAGTTACTATAAATAGGAGCGGTGCTGGTCCCTGAGCTTAACCTCAGCCTCTACGGAGATGAAGAGGGGGGCCCGCAATCCGAGCTGGGGCGTGCTCGTTGATCCAGGGGCCCCACCCGGTGATCTGGTTCCCCATTGAAGGTGCTGACCATGGCTGGTCAGCTGCCCAGGGGTTCTGGTAGGGAGATCCACAACAGGTATACGCTTATCACGTAATCCCACGCCCCCTTCCCCCCCCCTCTCCCCGTCCTCCCCCTCGGAGGACGGAGAGGGGGTGGGGGAGCTTTTTCACCATGATTAACATATGTTCTCATCGCCAAAGCAAGTGTGACGTAGAACAAACGTTCACACAGTGAGACTAACTCTACAGATGTGTAACCAGCATGCATTGCACAAACATGAAATAAGAACAAGAGTGAAGATAAACTGTCAGGCAAAAAACGTTAGGTCAGACTTTTACTTCATCATCCTTTTGAGCCTGTTTAATGATGTCAAAATAAAATCTGTCAATTTCAAGCCATTTTGGCCACAATTCAGAGCAAGAACCATTTTTTTGATGTTGGCCACAGGATCTTCAACAGGTCCATCCCAACACTTGATACACTTCTTTTTTTTTAAATGGCTGATGTAGCTGACTGTGTTTGACATTCTTCAAATCTTGCTTCACTGGATCGCTTCCTTTATTTTGGTGTTTCTGGTGGGCAGGAACATAGATATATATAAGAAGGCTAGATGACTCTTGCGCGCATAAGCCAATGGGAACTTACGTCGTCACATTGCGGCCATCTTGAAACAGGGCTGCTCGACCACTCATCACATTACAGTCAATGGAGCATGATCTTTGAAATAACTGTAGATTGCTCAATTTTCAACCAATTTTCAAACAGTTAAGTTTGAAAAAAACTTCAGAAATTTAGCTAGTGAACTTGCAAACTTGAAGATATTTTCAATTTTTTTTTTTTGCGATTTAGGTATTCAGCCTGAGTCATAGCCATGTGAAAAAGGTTTGTAGTAAACCAATCGGTTTGTAAATCCGTCCAAAATTCAGCGAGTTACAAGTGTTTTAGTGAGTAAATCATCATCTTTTCCATTGACAACTGTACAGAGCACCAGAGCATAGGTCTGTTCCAAGATGGCCGCCACGGTGACGACGCTGTTGACTCCGCCTTAAGGCATCTAGGTTTCTTATATATATCTATGGGCAGGTGTACCAAAATATTTAGGAATCTTTGCTTCAGATTTAGAAATCCTCATTAAATATTGAGAATGTAAACTAAATGTTTCGAGGCGTAGATAAATATTTGGAATTAGGACATGTATGTATAACATTTATGTANTTTTTTTTTTTTGCGATTTAGGAATTCAGCCTGAGTCATAGCCATGTGAAAAAGGTTTGTAGTAAACCAATCGGTTTGTAAATCCGTCCAAAATTCAGCGAGTTACAAGTGTTTTAGTGAGTAAATCATCATCTTTTCCATTGACAACTGTACAGAGCACCAGAGCATAGGTCTGTTCCAAGATGGCCGCCACGGTGACGACGCTGTTGACTCCGCCTTAAGGCATCTAGGTTTCTTATATATATCTATGGGCAGGTGTACCAAAATATTTAGGAATCTTTGCTTCAGATTTAGAAATCCTCATTAAATATTGAGAATGTAAACTAAATGTTTCGAGGCGTAGATAAATATTTGGAATTAGGACATGTATGTATAACATTTATGTACAAGTTTTAACATTAAGATTTAACTCTTGCCATTTAGATAAAACATTCATCATTTGTATAATATATATGACAAATGAATTTCACTGTATATAAAGTGATGTTTAAGGGCTTAATGTGGAGACATGATGTTGTTATTTGTAGTGTAAGCAACTTTACATAATGATGCAGAATAAAATAATCTAATCCAATAAAAGAACATGCCATAGACCCAATGTATCATAGATATAAACAACATGAAAAGTTAAATATTCTGTAATACAACAAGATTTTGAAAAAACAACACAATAGGTGAATGGGCTGTGATGTCATAGTGACATCATTGTGACCTCACAAGAGGGAGAGGAAGCAGCTTCAATGATTGATTCATTTAAAAAAAACAGATGAGAGACTCCTTCATGTTGTGCTGTGACATCATCACAGTAAAGTCCTCCAGAGTTACTATAAATAGGAGCGGTGCTGGTCCCTGAGCTTAACCTCAGCCTCTACGGAGATGAAGAGGGGGGCCCGCAATCCGAGCTGGGGCGTGCTCGTTGATCCAGGGGCCCCACCCGGTGATCTGGTTCCCCAGTGAAGGTGCTGACCATGGCTGGTCAGCTGCCCAGGGGTTCTGGTAGGGAGATCCACAACAGGGATACGCTTATCACGTAATCCCACGCCCCCTTCCCCCCCCCTCTCCCCGTCCTCCCCCTCGGAGGACAGAGAGGGGGTGGGGGAGCTTTTTCACCATGATTAACATATGTTCTCATCGCCAAAGCAAGTGTGACGTAGAACAAACGTTCACACAGTGAGACTAACTCTACAGATGTGTAACCAGCATGCATTGCACAAACATGAAATAAGAACAAGAGTGAAGATAAACTGTCAGGCAAAAAACGTTAGGTCAGACTTTTACTTCATCATCCTTTTGAGCCTGTTTAATGATGTCAAAATAAAATCTGTCAATTTCAAGCCATTTTGGCCACAATTCAGAGCNGACTCCTTCATGTTGTGCTGTGACATCATCACAGTAAAGTCCTCCAGAGTTACTATAAATAGGAGCGGTGCTGGTCCCTGAGCTTAACCTCAGCCTCTACGGAGATGAAGAGGGGGGCCCGCAATCCGAGCTGGGGCGTGCTCGTTGATCCAGGGGCCCCACCCGGTGATCTGGTTCCCCAGTGAAGGTGCTGACCATGGCTGGTCAGCTGCCCAGGGGTTCTGGTAGGGAGATCCACAACAGGGATACGCTTATCACGTAATCCCACGCCCCCTTCCCCCCCCCTCTCCCCGTCCTCCCCCTCGGAGGACGGAGAGGGGGTGGGGGAGCTTTTTCACCATGATTAACATATGTTCTCATCGCCAAAGCAAGTGTGACGTAGAACAAACGTTCACACAGTGAGACTAACTCTACAGATGTGTAACCAGCATGCATTGCACAAACATGAAATAAGAACAAGAGTGAAGATAAACTGTCAGGCAAAAAACGTTAGGTCAGACTTTTACTTCATCATCCTTTTGAGCCTGTTTAATGATGTCAAAATAAAATCTGTCAATTTCAAGCCATTTTGGCCACAATTCAGAGCAAGAACCATTTTTTTGATGTTGGCCACAGGATCTTCAACAGGTCCATCC